>KL276781.1:33542-86991 GCA_000699545.1 Podiceps cristatus
CACGTGCTCAGAACGACTTGGTTTATACCCTCATAGAGCCCGACTCACTGCTACACTATGCTTCTCTCCTGGTTTCTCTTGTCTTTTGGCAGTGCTGGAGACTGCTTCCACTGCCGCCAAATGGTCAGGACAAAAACTAGAAAGGTAGTTTATAAAAGCCTTCATCAGGACATTGGAAAATTTAGAACAAACATTTCTAGGTCATTGGATGGTGACAGAGGGACACTACAGAATGATGGGCCATCTCCGTTCAATAATGACATTTCTGAATTGTTAAGTCAGAAAGTCACACCGTAAGAACTAAACATTTCAGAGATTTTCCTTGTGGTAATGCTCCCTTCTGAGACTGAACTTTATGGGACAGCACTTGTGCTACTAGCGTGTACAAACACAGAACCATGAGTGATACTTCAAATAATACAACCGATCCACTGGGTGTGAATTGAATTAAATACATTTCCCAACCTTCCCAGAGAGGAAGCAAGCAAAATTTCATCAGACTAGCTAAAGGATGAAATAAAATGACTACTGTCGAGAGTAGCTCCTCTTACTAATGTTTTTGGATTTCTGTAGTCAGTAACCAAAACAGTGCACAAAAGCTGAGGTCATCACAAAATCAATAACTAAAATGCACTATGATTTAAGGATTACTTTAGAACAAAACTGAATACAGAAGGTTGCAGGCCTAATGCATTTATTAGACTATAATAAAAATGAAGTCTAGTGTAATTGAATTTCTCCTGGTTTAGTCCCTTGTGACAGCTGGTGTCAGACAAACTATTATACAAAACTGCTGTATTGTAATGAAAGTATGATATTATTCTAAAACATGGCTATACTGTACAGGTTTAAAAAAATCTCAAGGTACACAAATACTGGTGTACACAAGCCGGTACAAAAGTTTTATTTTAGTATGAGTATCTTCTATAATATATTGTGTCAACATATGGTATCTTATTGCTTTTGTGTGTGTGATTTGCCAAACATTGGTCTAAGACTATAAGAATTTATGAAAATCTTATGTATAGAGGTGTGAGAAGTTCTCAAGAGGACTGAATTGAATAGCAATTTCAACCTGAAAATTTCTCTGCTTGCAAGTTTCAGATTCTTGTAGAAAAGGGGGTTCATGACATGCCATAATCAGAGCTCTCCAACACAGACAAAAGAGAAAATATTCATATCTACAATTCCAAAACATAGTGTGCATGTTCATCTTGACAACAAATAAAGCCAGAGAGCTGTGGCAAAAATCAATCTTTCAACAAGAAACTCATATGAAATATTCAACAGTGGAGAACAGTTCTTTTATGTGCATATCACCACTTTCTTATCTCTGAAAGCAGAGGTCAGCAGTAAGGGAAACAGAAATGGAAGGGAGGTCTACTACTTCTTTTATCGTTATTTATTAGCAGCTATTCCCCAGACAATCCAAGCACAGGGCTAAAAGGCATGGGACAGAATAACGCTGGAGAAAGTCCACTGGGGCTCTCAAATTCTAGGAGATGACAAGTTGCCTCAGTTAAGTAGGAGCACTGCTAAGAAAAGAACGTCAGATGTGGTGTGTAAAAAAAAAAAAAAAAAAGTCACTAGTTTTTTTGTTTGGTTGTTTTTTTGTTTTGGTTGGTTGTTTTTTTTAAAGACTTTGAGCCAAAGATAGACTTTCCACTAGAACTGGAAACACTGGCACAAAGCCATTCAGCTAGAGGACAGTACCTCAGAGTCATTGCCACAGCCGCCAAACCCACCCGAACCTGTGCGTAGGTGACAATTATCAGCACCTGCTGGATGTCTGCAGTAGACTGCCTCTGAGATTTCGCATACAGTGTGGCCTCACCACAGCATGTCACATAGTGAATCGTCACAGAGATGACAGCTGCCCATACCTGCAACTTAAGACATCTTATACAGATGACGCCTTCCTAATCAATTCTGTGACAGCTTCTATCTTCTTCATTGGAAGAAATCTACTGCAAACTAATGTTGTAGATCAATGTTTCCAAACAAAAGGCAAGAGGCACAGAAAGGTTGTCTATTCCTTGGCCATTGCTGAATAATTTTATGAAACAAAAACCCATATGTACCAGTATTTATAGCTTGAGTCATTAATATTTTGAAACTAAAATGTCTTGTTGGGAAATCAATACAGCAATACTCAAACATCATGTACAGTAGACTAAAAAACCAGCTAAACAATATGATGAACTTAAAGAAAATCAATGAAGTGTTCAAACATGACAGTAAAAGACTAAATAGAAGAACTACTTAGAGGACAAGATATCCACCTACGAAGTATTAACAACCATCCATTGTCCCGATTTCCTACATAATTAACATCAGTGAAATATTAACTCCAATTTAAATAATTTGAAATAACATGTAACATAACAAATAGCACAACAAGGATAAGTTTGGAGAGAAAAATCTGCCAAGCACTAGAGAAGAGCATTAATGCAGTAGCCTACAGTAATGCTTCTGCGCATGGGGAAAAAAGAAAGACCATCATATTTGCAGGAGCTGAGGATGAGAAGAAATGGAAAGCAAAAAGCCAAGTAATGTCCTACATCACAAAAGTCATAAAGCATTTTTAACTACAGTGAAGTCACTGTGGACCGTGTGTGGACAAAAACACCATCTTTTGGAGAAGAGTCCAAAGAAATTAAATGAATGCTCCACTGTACTGAGAGAGCATTAGGATGTGAATATCTGCTCTACCTTCATTCTGAATGTGGACAGTCTTGGTTTTGATTCCCAGTGTGCTTTAGTTTATCACCACATTGACATCTGCCGAACACAAAGGAAATGCTCACAGCAGTCCATAGATTTCCAGGTAGAACAGGCTTAGCTTTTCATTTTCTACCTCATTTTCTGTAATTTTATTTGTGAGTCTTTGACATAACTACAGTGTAATTTACAGTTTCACATAATTTCACCAAAATAATTGTAATAAATGCTTTCCTTATGGAGGATCTAAAATGACAGTTGCTGCACATTTCTGAATAGGCTAAAACCTTGTAAGGTCTACAAAAATTTTTGCTTTGATAAAATAAACAAATTAAAAGTCACGTCAAAGAACACTCTATGGGCTATTACATTGGTTCAGCCATCCTGGTGAGATGTTAGACTGTTTCTTGTACAGTTTTAAACATAAATATTTTGTGGTTTGATTTTCCTTTTTTTCTATGCAACTTGAGCCAGCAAAGACATTATTACGAGCATTGAAATCACACAATTGTGAAATTTGTCTCACTGAAAGGAGAGACAGACCTAATATATTTTCATTTATTTTAATATATGCCTCGTAGAATTTAAACTAAGAAGTTTAATATGCAAAGCAAGGAACAAACTTTACATTTGAAGCTTTGACTCTTTTTTATATTGTACAATGAATTTGTCCTGGAGCTTGGGCCAGTGTAAATATTGAACGCGAGGGTAATTTGGACTCAGCAACGGTTTATTTCATTTCACTCTGTATTGAAACATCTACTCAGGTGCCGTGTGTGACCCAATTGATATGTTAGGAATTGGTGGCTGTCCGATCTGGGAGGTACATTTGCAGCTCTGAAATTAGGCATGCTGATCAGGTAATATTTTCTAATGAAAGCAAACCTAGGGTAATTTTGTTGATTGCTTAATACTATTGTGAGACACATGGGTACATTTCCAAAGCCCTTCATAGGCTTTCAGTGCACAGTGGATGTGCCAGAGGCTCAGTTCAGGATAGATGTAGAATTTTTATTTTCATTTGGTGGTGCTGGATCATGAATCAGAAATATCTCACTCAGCAGATACCTTTGATGGGGCCTGCCAGAGATCAGATTGGCCCCATCCTCCCAGATATTTACATATAAAACTAAAATCTGTAAGCCTCAGGCTGGATTGAAATAGCTGCAAATAAAATTTGTTCCAAAGACCACTTGAGTCCAGAGAAATCTTTCCAGTGGATTTCAAGTTTCTTTAGAGCTGACCCAGGGTAACTGATCATGCACTTTTAAGGAAGCACTCAGAAACCTCAAAAGCCCTTAACTTTCCTACAAGAAATACCTTTCAAGTTGCAAATAATGATGTGAGTTCACAAATATTTATTTAAAGCAAGCAGTAAAAGAGATCTTAAAGCTCACACCTGAAGAAGTCATACCCCCAAGAGCCTATGTTACAATTTTTAAAGTAAATTTGTTTATTATAGTAAATTCACTTAAAAACTCAGCAAAATTCCATGTTTGCATATACACCAACCTTACTTTATTAAATGGTTTTGGGCATTAAGTAGGTAAGATCTCTGAAAAACAAAAAATGCATGTGTATTTTAATCTCATCAGTATTTCACCACATCAAGTTGAAGTCTCCAAAACCTGCTGAGACCCTAAACTCTGCCAGACCATAAGCCTGAAATGTCAAAGCACCACCTTGTGCTATCATTAAGAGACTAGAGAAATCAGTTCCCACTTTGCTTCTATTTATTTGCGTAAATTTTTAAGCTTTGACACCACTTCCAGTGTTCTATATCTAGACTGGTGGCCGTACTGCTGAGTTTATGAAAAGCAAAATGCTTATATATAAAGGAAGGTTACAGTAACATGCTGTTACCCAGCTCTCACAATCCTATCACCCAGCAGCCTTCATTGTTCTGCCCTCAGCAAGAGCTTGACGAAGTTGAAAACTCTAGCATCAGCTATATCACAAGGTGAAAAATGGTAACACAAACTACAAGGGGATGTACTGCTTGCTTTTCTAAGAGCTATTGTCAAAGTGCTGGGTCTCTCTCTACAGCCCACGGGTGTAACGCTCTTGAAAACACTAGAGTTATTCTTTGAGACTGTGATACTTGCGTGACAAAGGGTCACAAGATCTGAGCCTTTAAGGTTACAGGTAATGCTCAGCGTAGTCTGATGGTAGTTCTGATGTATAATTGCAGCTGAAATGAATGTGAGCTCTGTTTGCTACCTTCAGATGCCTCTTAAAGTCTAAATGAGAAAGCAGATTCAGATGACATAATTGCCATCTTCCCAAGAAAGGAAGAATTGATCAATGTTTCTGAGCATCTGAAGTAGAAGAATGAAAGGAGGGAAGAAAATGGATTTCAGACTATTTTTAAAAGAAACATATATGCTTTACAAGATGCCAGTCACTCACAAGACAGAAGCATAAAATCAACTAATTATGGTTTCACACTGGTACTATCTATTAGCAATTAAGCAACATATAGCTAGCGTATGCAATGGCCCTCCACACGGGAGATGAAGGAAATATGAACAAATATAAGTCAGTTGGACAGATATTAGCATTTTTGGAGCTACTATCCAAATATTCACCTCTCCCTATGGATATATAAGGTAGAAAAACTATGACAATGCAAATAAAGGACATAAAATAACCACTAGTGGTAACAATCAAATGGTGCATGGGTAAGTAGAATATTTCTGGTTCTAGTATCAATAATTGCTGCAGAAGATATCAGTGCACATTAATCTAAACTCTATATTACCATGTGATTTATTGAAATGATGAATCTCAGTGAATAAGGGACAGAAACAATACAGGAACTCTGCCTGTTACATTTCAAGAAAACAGACCGCTAGAATACAGAGTAACAGTTTGGACTTAATTCTTGTAACTAAAGTAATAAAAATTCTACAGAGTAGCAGAGACATTTAAAAAAGTGAAGTGTCCCCTTGTTTGCCGTTTTGGTACTTTTGCTTGGAGAAACTAGGGAAAAAAAACCTTCCCTCTGGATTCAGTACGAATATGGGAGCAATGCAGAAGGAATAATTGAGACTATAACTCTTCTTTGAGGCTTTTGTACAACACTTTAGACAGACAGAAAGAACCATCCTGAATATGATGAACAAAATGCCCATAAAAGCTCTTTTGGCTCCTGTAACAGATTACAGAGTTTCATAGTGATGGGCATTTAAAATCTGGAAGAAATCCGCATTCAATATTTTCCTTACTTTGATGAAACTGTTCAATTTTTTTTCACTACACAGACATTTAGTATCAAGGAATTGTAAAGAAAGCTTTGTCTTTTCTACTTTAGCTTCTAGGTAGAAACTAAACAGAAGCCTGACATGAACCCATATTAAAGCAGTCATCGATCTATTTCTGGCATATTAAATTCCTTCAGCTTTTCCTGACTAACATTAAGACTAGGATTAAAGAAATTGTTCCTCTTAAGTCATTGCATCTGCAGTGCAATAGCAAATTAGACACTGAGTTCCCGTTATGGTTAATTTACTCCCAGTTGCCTTCTTATTCAACGATATTTTTCCCCTGCAGCTTCAGAACACTTTGATCGACGGCAGTCGCATGGTCCTTAACACCTATAATTTGCCAAGAAAGCACATGCAGAAATCTCATAGGCTATGGAAAAACATTCCAAGCTCTTTAGGGAAGTTTTGCAACTAGTGGATAACAGTATTCCTCTATCCACTCTACACATTCTTCTAGATGAATCAAACCTGTATTGAGAGAATGGCAGTGATGGGACTCCCGTAAGCTCAGAAAAGGCAAATGTAATATGGTCCATTTCAGAAGCAGACAGAAAAACTGTGAAGTCACTCTACAGAGCATCTGAGAGATATCATCTGGAGCACCATGTTCCATGTTACACACCACTGCTCTGGAAAGAACAGACTGGGACCACTGCATGAATGGATCATTAGTAGCTTATTTCTGCATAAAACATTTAATGGGGTGGGGTGTCACACTTTAAAACTTCGTATCAACCTGAAATAATTCAACTTGTGACAAAGATTCCCAAAATTATGTGACAGAAATCAGCAATGCTGGAATCAGCAGTCATTCTGAAAACTGAACCTTCTGAAAGAAAGCAATGCAGTATACTTTATTGCGTCTTCACAGCTTTTGGCAGTTACATCTACAGCTAAGTCTGTACATTATTTTATCAATTATTAACATGGAACATCAACAACCCTCTTTGAAAGTGATTTCTGGGCTTTTATTTCAAATGACCTGACTGATATTTTGGCATTTTGTTGCCTCAGGGCTCATAAAACCTCTCAACTTTTTCATCATCAACTTCTCACTGACTAGAAATCTCTACTTCTGTATACTAAACCCAAGGTATACTACTCAAGTTTAAGAATGTTTCAGGGAATACTTAGAGACAGTTTTTGTTGATGTGAGCCTGACTAGTTTCACCAACTTCATTGCAGAATTCCCTCTTTGCCTCTTGGGGAATTAGATTACAACTTTGGAGCGATATTTTATTCAGAAGATGATATCTGCAAACTATGGCTTTATTTCACATGGGTAATGTAGACATAGATGGTCTGCTTTCTTTTTTTGGGTCATGCTTTAAAATGCAGTGGACAGATATTACAAGAGAACACGAGGAATCGTACCTAGTCATAACCTCACGTTGGAGAAATAGGGAAACCTTCAGACCAAAATGGCTTCAGTATTATCTGGGAACTCCACAGGATCTTAAGACAACATAGAGCTCTTTTACCCTACTTAGTAAATCTAGTCTAAAGAAAAACTGAATAAAAAACGCTTTACAGTGGTTACAATTTGCATACTACTTGGAAAATACACTGATTTGCATGTCTTTAGTAAATTTCAGATAAGCATCTTGCCTAGTTGCATTGTGATAGCAATGCAAAGGTAATGCAAACATATTACTATGAAAAAGGATTTTCCTGGAAACACTGGGCCCAGGGATTGCATTATTAAAGAGGTAGTTCTGAATTACTTGACTCCATACCTTTTTTTAAAGTCCTGTTCCAAGAATATCAGTTCCAGGTACAATGCCAATACTGAAAATTACAAAATACTTTTCATATGACTACACAAAAGCCTCAATTACATGGTGAGGAGAGAGTTTTTTTTGATTTTTTCCCCAGTACATGTGTCACTACTACTTCAAATGCTGCCAGCTTTGCACTCTGCGTATCAGGAAGTGTTTTTATCATTCAATGATTACCTTATTTTTATTGCACCCCCATTCATATCTGTCCTCTCACAGATTCTTGCTCTTGGAATCATTTCCTTCACACTCAGTACTTTATCACCCTCAATTTAACACTTCATTGACCTTTATGCAAAGTCAGAATCATTATTACTGTTGAAAGAGAGAAGGAATGGCCATACTAATTTATTGCACCTTTCTCTAAAATACACCTGATCAGATCTTCAACGTATTAGAACAGCTATAGCTTAGTGGAGTAATGCTGATTTACATCACGTGATTAACAGCTCTGTTCTTAGATCACTTGTGTTGTGAATAGATTTATTTATTTATTTATTAGCAAAGGTGACATTTTGGAAAAATTCCTACGAAAGTACAACAAAAAATCGTTCCTGTCTTTTTCTTGTTTTTAGCCACTTCACTGAATTTGGCAGAGAATCTACCACTTTTGTTTGCATGTGCCAACCATTTGTACATAGTACATTTAAAACATCATGATATTTCTCTCTCAGGAGAAGATATTAATCTCTGGTGAAAGAGGCTTTATATCCAATATAATTTTGAAGTCACTTTATTATATTTCTCTGTATGTCAGACTAGGGGAGACACTGCTGAAGAATCACTGTTTAGCACAGACATACACACTTCAACATAAATTCATTGAATTTTTTAGGGAGACAAAAGAGAGGGGCAAGAAGGATGATCTCTTCAGAACTATGCATCTTGGCAATGAGTCTTATGAGCACAACTCACGGGAGTACAAGATTTAAAAATCCCTGCTATAAATTTTAAAATGGATCAGTAAGATCCCTGGGGCATTTCACAAGATATTTTGCATGCTTTCTCTGGAAGCAACACATTGGAGCAAAATGCCCATCCTGACAGGGTAATGATTTAACATGATTTAACCTTCACCTTTAAATATCTGAATGAAACACACAAGCATTTAATTGGCATAATAGCAAGTTATATGTTTGTTATTGATTAACACACTTACTAAAGGTCAACTAGTATTTTAAGCACTTTGCAAATACAGTGTGTATTCTAATTATCCTGAAAGGACTTGTAATTATTTTGTTAAATGTCAATTAAATGCAAAAACATTTCTTACCAGCGTAACACTGTATGTTACAAAGTGTACAACTTTATGTTTTATTGTTCATGTAATTTTCAGACAAGTACTTGGCAATTAGATTGACCTCTCATCTAAAACTGCTGTGCACCATGTTTAATTATGGTTTAGCTTAAAACGAGTAAACAACAGTCTATCAAACCTGTACTTCACATACGAGACCTCAAGGAGAGAAAGGAAGTTTTCATAGTGCAGAAAGGTTTTTGGCTTGAACCAAGTAATTTAAAGACACTGCTAGTTATTCTCACAAACCATCAGATAGCCCTCCATTAGCTGGCTGCATCCATCTTGAGTCTTCCTTTGTAGCAGTGTCCTTTGATGCACACTATCACTGCAAAGCTGGGTAAGCTCATCGCTCCCAACCAAGCTGAATTGTTGAAGCTGGAATTCTGACTGTCAGTCACAGACTAGCATAAGGGGCTGAGGGGCAAGAACATCATGGCATCTTTGTATCTTCAGTTTAAGTTTTCCAGGAGTCTCCCACAAACATTTTCTAACTCCATGTTTCACCATGTGCTTCCAGCATTTCACTCATAATGAGATTTGGAAGGAGCAATGTAGGGTCCCTTCCACAAGCTCTACAGTCAGTGGAGAAACCTTCCAAGATAGTAGTTTTTTTCCAGGAACAACTACCATCAAAACATCAATGCAGAGAAATCTAGTCCACAGCCATTGAAAATTTAGGGCCTCCAAAGTGTCAAATGCCCTTGACTTTCATTAAGTTCACATTATCTAAGGCTCTAGATTTTTATTCACATTCCCATAGTGCTTTTCATCACACTTTTTTGAACACAATGACACTGTGATAACAACTTGCATGGTGCAGAAGTACTTTTTATTGCTTACCACAGTAAGACTTTCATTTTAAAATATGAGATGTAGTATGCGTTCAGTGTTCACGTTCAGTCTCCCTAGTAGAAGCCTGGATTTCAGAGGACAAGTGCATCAATACAGTCTGGAAACCCCATTTTCCTCTAAGGCATCTGAAAATAAGTCAATAGAACTGAAAGTAACCTTTACCACCTGCATCTGAATGGCCAAACTGGGCAGCTGAGCGGTCTCAGCACTGCTTTCTGCCTCTACATTGATGTCCACCTTCAAGGCCTTGATGTGACTTAAACTGCAGACATCTGTAGATCAGTAAAAGTCTAAACCTAGCAGGGAAAGGAACTACCGAGCCAATGATACTCTTTATTGATTAGTTGCTAATTGTCAGCTCCTTGAGACCTGACTGTAAACTTACCCAGTTAAAGGTCAAGCACAATTTCCTTCCAAATAGCATTAGCAATAAAAACAGTAACAAAATTGGGGCAGTTTGCAGTATATTGTTTCATTATAACTCCCTTGGGATCAGAAATGTCAATGGCAAAAGGGAAGTGTAGGCATGCTAATGAGAGTTTTAGCTTTGTTTAGTGTGCCAAGGGGATATTCTGTTATAATATTCTGGTTCTATGCTTGACTTTTCTCCAAGGGGATGTTACTCATCAGAGTCACTTGACAGTTATCAGTCTCACAATTTACACTGGAAACAACTGTCTTTCTGCTCTAAATTGCCACTGAGCTGGGCTTGAATTTTGACATTTTATTCATCTTGCCTAAGGTGATAAAACACAGCCTATCTTCTTATGTGAGAGAGGTGGGCTGCTTTTCAGAAGGACCTTGGGTGCTGTTTTGATATTTTTTAATATGTTTTTGTTTTACACATGCCTAAATGCTTTTGATATCTGCTCTGTCCCATATAATGTTATAAATGAATAAAAAAACCCCACCCCTTAATATTTAAGTCTTTAAAGATTATTCTATAGAAATCCTCAGATCTCCTCATTGACTCCTCTTTTCTTTGACTTGCAAGATCAAAATTTTATTTCTTCTCACTGCCAAAATTTCTCCTCATAGCTGTATTTCATCTTCCGTTTCTGTTTGCATTGCACACACACCTTCTGCTCTGCCTTATTCCTTCCCCTAGCCCTGACCCTTTGAATCTCATATGCTTTTCAGAGGGTCCCTTAAGTGATGGCTTTTGAAGTCAGTCTCAGGGACCAATTTGTGGAAGTACTTAGCATTTCTTTGCATACCTTCTTTTGAGACTGAACTAGCAAAAGATTCTGGACATCTCTCACAAGAAGGTCCTCAGAGAGTATTTCAGCAGGCACTGGTTAAATGGGAACACCCCTGGGTTAACTGTGGCACACCTCAAACCTTCACAAAGGGTCTCTCATCCTAGACTTGGTAAGCTATTGCCAGAGTATTCAAAAAGTTTTAAGTCAGTTTTTTTTAGTTTCTGAGCAGTACTATGAACTTCTGATCTTATATACTAGATTATGGCTTTAATGGTTATGGAAAGAAACATACATGACTGGAAGAAAGATAATTAGAGATACAGCTAGAAAAATAGAAAGTTGAGGCTTTCATGTAATTACTTGACCTAGAGGGCAAAATCTGGCAACATTATTCATGCTTTCCTTTTCCTCTCTCTTCCGCCTGTTCCCCCCTTTCTCTCACTAAATAAATTATCTCCTATAGGTATTGGCCTTTGTGGACATGTGGACAGGTTCTGCTACCTTCAAGAAGATGAAGATCCAGCACATTTAGCTTCAGAGTGAAACATTCAGTTGAACTATGAAGTAAATTTGGAGTGGAAATTAGTGCTACAGAATGAGACTCTCAGTTTGGAATAGCTTCTCTCCTCCTCTGCACCCTGAAATAATTCTGCAATAATTCTGCAACATAAAATACGCCCTCAGAGCCCCAACCCCTCCTCTTATAAGTGGAGGAGCAATGCTTATCAGCATTGCACACTTATTCTCATTTCTTCTATGCTATAAACAATCCCTCTAGCCTTGCTCATACTGGCTAGAATAATAGATGTGTTCTATTCCCTAGGTAATGACTGAAATCCTGTTTTCATGGAAATGTGGATATTCCAAAGTCTACCCTCTCCTGCCCAAACCAGAACAAAACCCCACAAACTTATTCATAAACATACAGAGAAGTGACAGCTCAAAAAACACTTTAAGTGTTTCCACCAGATGTTGACATGAAATGTGTTTATTTTTTAAACTTAACAGTTTGTGCAACAGACCTGCTTGTCGCACCACCCTGGCAGTCTTCATCTAATAACCTGATACCAGTTGATTCAGTTAGTGGAAAGAATTGTTATTATGTTTTAGCAGGCAGGGTTAAAGCGATGTGCATGTTATTTTCCACACCAGGCTTATATCAGAGTTATCCAAGTGTTGCAAAAAGCTAAATTAACACTTACTGCAATGGCTGATGGATCTATGTTATGCCTACGTGCATGCTCTTAATTGGCTCTAAATGTTAATAGTAATTTCTTTTTACTTTTGCATTTCCACTGTGGCAGGCTTCAATCTCAATATTATTTTAGCTAAAATCTGTGACTAGGCTTTGCTTTTACCACTGATAAACTGTTAATGAAGATTGATTCTTGATACTGCTCATCCATTCATAAATGTTTCTCTGCTATGATTGGTTTCTGACCAAAATGAAGACTGAAAGAATAATCTCCCATTCTTTCAAGCAGTGTGTTGGCTAGTCACAGACAATAAAGTCAACAAACCATCAAAAGGCATATATTTTCTGCCCTTACTCTCAGACTGCCGAGATTTCAGCACAGGAACAGAACTGTAATAATTACTGCAATTGCCACTGTATTGCATGTAGCAAATTATGCATTGCATTTCATCAGAACTGAAATGGTAAAACCACAATTTGGGAATTGGAGTGCATGGGAAGAAAATGCATGAAGATAGGGTGAAAAAGTCACTCGTTAGCTTGCTCCCAAGTTTTGACAAAAGCCAACATACACTTTGTCTCAGCCCCAATGGCTTAAACAGTGGCAACCACTGGAGTGTGAACAGCAATTGAAGGTGCTGCTCTCTCAAAATAATTGACCTATTTTTCTGCCTTTGCTGCTTCCAGGCCCAAAACTTTTCAGAAAGTCTTGGAATTGACTCAGAAAGTGTGCTGGTAAGCATATACATGAGTTACGTTGCTTGATTTGCTCATGAGCTGTTTTTTTTAGGGGTTCTATTATACATCTGAAAGTATTTGCAGTTTGTACTGAGGCTAATTGACCTTGCGCTGCATTTATTGAACACTGTGAATCATGTTGGTTTTGTTTACTCTGAATTATATATTTTGTAAGTATTTGAGCCTGTATACTGAATCACATATTAGATGTTATTTTTAAAAGCTCCCATGTTTCTACTAACATCTGTCCCCATTCTTTTTGAGGAAGAAAATGAAAACAAACTCCAGCTATGTACCCCCTTACACTATCATTCAGTGGTGTTACCTTACCTGTCAAAACTATTCCTTGAAAGTGTTTATTCCCACTACAATAAGAAGAAAAATCTACATATATAGCCAAAGCCTTGGAGACTTGTTTCATTCTAGCTGAAAGTGCACTGACACAATGGAAAGACGTGGCGCTTTTGAGGCCAGTGGGAATTCACAGAGACAGCGAGGTGATCTTACAGTCTCGACCAGCATGTTACCCTTCTGCCTCTCATTTTAATCAGGTTGTACCTGGCTGTGCAAACACTGAAACCTTTGGTAGTACTCTCATTCACTAGCTCCAAAATTCAGCCAAAGAGTTAATCATTTGTGAGAGTTTGATCTAGTGGGAAGTCTCAGACATTTCAAATGAAACTATTTTTTCTGAGCTTAAATGCAAGTCCATTCTTACTGCCAGTATGGGACAGGGATGCTTTCATGAACCTGGGCTTTGTTTAAAACTCAGAGTAGTAAGAGACAGACTTTTCATTGACATTGGTGGGGCTTCACAAGGAGCAAGTACAACATGACGGGAATGCTTCCTCTAAGCAGATTTAGATAGCATTTGTTACAGGCAGAGAAAAACACAAAAAAGTAGGGACACTCATTACCTGGAGGAGAGTGCATTTTCCGGTGCTCGTCGCTAAAGTATAATCAATCCCTCAGTGATAAAGATTTTATAACTACTACTTTTGTTTTGGAAATTTTAATACCATAATTCTGGGAGGTGAAATTGGAAAACATTCACAGAATTAAAAGTTTAAAAATTTTTAAAAATTTTTAAAAAGTTTTAAAAACCCCAACCAACCAACTTTCATCCACACTGAAGAATTTGCAGCAGAAGAGAGAAATGCACTTTACTGATTCCAACCTCCTGTCCAAGGTCAGGGAGGAGGAAAAAAACATAATCAGAAAACTTCGTGTAAAATAGCCTGAAACTCTCTGCTTACATTACAGACTTACCCTCTGGAAGAATTGGATTTCTACAATTAATGCAGGCCTCATAGAAGAGTTGTTGCTCCTTTTACTACTCAAATATAGGTTACAACCCCCATAGCCCAAGTCTATTCCATCAACTGCCTACAAACTATCGAAAAGCAACTTGTTCATACAACATTATTATTAGCTACCACATTTCAAGAGGTCACTGAAGACTCACCTATTCCAAAACTTAATTTCATTCTACTTCCATCATGAATGTTGTTCTTAATAATAAAAAGACATGGCTTGATATCTTCCTAAGACCATCCCAGCATCTACCATCGAGCTCAGACCCTTCTTGTTTAATACAAAGCCTTTCAACTAGAATAAACATAGAGATTTTTTTTTTTTTTTTAAAAAAAGGCAAAACCCAAAACAGATAGTGGACAATAAAGAGAAGGAAAGTTGATTTGAGGCTGAAAGAACCATCAGAAGCTGACAGAACTTACTTTTACCCTAGCTCTGCTGCTGAAGACCACCTTACAGCTTTGAACAAACGCTTTAGGTTGACGCCTTCATCTGTAGAATGTCTTTATATTCAAGAGATGTGATCAGCAAAAACCTCTTGGTACATACCCCAAAATGCAACACCCTCAGGTAATGTCCATTCCAAACACTGTGCTACGACACCAGGTAAAGACTCTATCCTGCTGCATTATCTTGCAACACTTTTACTTAACTCAGTCATTTTCCATCACAGCAGGCCAATTTTCTAGCATCTTTTGCCTGTCACCACAATCAAGTAATTTCTCATAAATTGTCAGGCCTCTAAATGTGCAGTTCTCTCCCATATTGCTGCATATTGCTTTGCCTCTGGATTATAGAGGTGGGGAAGCCAATGGCTAAATTCTTAAAATCATGTCATTCAAATTCTTGCACCACATTGTTCTGATGAAATATTTATTAAGCAGATGGGACCTACAGTTTAGACTTTTAATTGCTGGAAGTTGTCATGTTCATTGCAATTTAATTTCACTTTTTTTTTTTTTTTTGGACCATGATTTTTTAATTGGTTACTTTTTTAAATTAAGTATTCCTTTATAAGCTACTCACAAGTAAATATTTTAAAATTGCTTTCCTTTTAAATGTTGCACTTATTGGCCTGTATTAATTATATTTTTTTCCTTGATGCGCATCTGTTTTAATGCCCTTAATGAGAAGTAGTAAATAACATCATTAATTTTCTCCTTATTCAAATTTATTAGCTTTAGTTATTTTGCAGCAGTCAAGTGCATGGTCAGGAAGTATTATCTTTATCACAAACAACCAAGCACACTAGACTCAAAACTCTGATAATACAGTTTGTTTGGAAAGTGAGAAACAAAAATGATGGAAACAAGTCCTGAATTAAGCAAAGAGGTTTTCTGCTTTAAAAGGAAAGCTTTCTTTTCTGCAGTTTTCTTTTCTCTTAAATTAACTTATTTTGGGGGCTTAAAACTTTTTGTGGTTCAGAGACAAACCTGATGTTTCAATTATTGATTTCCCTGAACTGGAACTGTGTCTAAGTTCATGATCTTGGGAAAAACTGGTTCCAAACCCAAATCATAGGTATGTTTGGAATTTAACTTGAATTGTTGCATTAGTGTTTCCTAACATAATCTTCTGGAGGGAAAATAAATAAGTAAATAAAATAAATGGAAGTCCAAACCCAAAACTACCAGTACTACATAAGGAAATGAATCAGCAAGTTAAAAACCCATCAGCAATGGTTTACCTCCTTTCTTCGTTTCTCTGCTGCACAATTTATGGGATTTAAACTATCTGCTTAGACAGCTATTCTTAGAAATTTCATATGACTTTCTGAATTTTTCAGTCCAACTGCAGATCTATAAGCTACATTTGCCTTGTGTCTAAATGCCTTCCTTGTTGATGACTGCAACCTTGAAACAGAATCAGTAAGATCTCTACCTGAATAAGTGAGAGAACTTCTCTTGTAAATCTTTCAAACAAGCTGATGTTAGAGCACACCATTAAATCTTGGTTCACATATATTTCAGTTGCCATACAATACATTTTTTTTTTTTAAAGGAAGGAACGAACAGGTACTTGTATAATTCTTAATGACTGATGAACGTACTATTGCATGGAAAAAACAGTGTCACTTTAGAAAATAACTGAACACTTCTGCAGCAATATCTATTTGTTCTTTGAATTGTCTTCTTGATTTATATTGTTATTTTCATCTGGTCTGTTTTTTGGGGGGGCTGAAAATATATTTTTGTGATCCAAATACATGTTGTATTTTGTCGGTAAGAGACATCTAGTAATTCAAGCCCACAGACCATGGGCACTCTATGCCATTTTCTCTTATGCAAGCAACATAAATTATTTAACCTCTAATAACATTAAGATTTCATGATGCTTGCGTAAGACGAAAAAGTGAAGACTTTTAGATACTAAATGCTTTATTACGATCTGTAATCTTGTAAGGATGACTGATTTATTTAATGTGCAAATCTAGAGCGTGTGGAAATACAGAGACAAAGTGTTTAGGGCTATATTCTGTCAACTACTGAGCAGAGGTCTCAGTCTTGATAAAGCCTTACCTTCAAGCATGTGAGTAGTTGCACTGATTTTAATGGGACTTTTAACATGCTTTTAAATACCTTGACAAATAAGGATCCCAATTTTCTCTACCTTGCAAAACCAAGCTAAATAGCAGGTTTATTAATACTTAATACCTGCCTCCTAGATACACATCACAATGACAAGTGTGGATTACAGCAAAGCTGTTAAGAAACAAGCTTAAAGCTCTGAGCTTCAGTCAGAAGATAAAGAGCAGAATTTCAATGGGTGATATCCTCTATCAAATGGCTTCTCTCATAAGGCAGAAAGTACTTTCTCCAGCCATTACCACTCATGACTCACAAGGATGAGGCCACCAGTCACAAGGTGCCGTTAACTTGGCAAGGAAGGTGAAGGGCTTTAGTTAGCACGTCTTAGCCAAACAGCAAGGAAGTTTTTTCTGGAGAGTAAACGGTATAGTACACATGGGGCCTTAAAGGATACTAAACTTTGTGAAGGAAGAAATTCATGTATCACCCCAAGATCTCATTCAGAAAACAATTTAAACTTATCACCCAGAACGCTGCTAGGTTAAAAGTGGTTTTTTATCCAATTCTGAGAATATGTGAGATTTTAAAAAGAGAAAGAATTTACTATTTTGCAAGGTCTCAAAACTTTTATATGGATATAATGTATGTAAGCTTCTAGAATGGTCCATTGAAGTATCCTGCTTTGAGAGTATTGAAGCATTCCATTTCAGTGCTAAGATTTTGTCTTTCTTCTGAATGTTTGGAATGTTAACAAGCTTCTCAACTCTTTCAATAAATTACCAAACATACTGTACATGGCTAAAAAATTCACAAAAATTCTGGAGTTCATAGTTTATAAACTCAGTTAAATGACATTTTGTCTTACAGCTCTGTGTAATATCCGAAAGAAGATCTTTCTACAACTCACTTCCCATTGCATACTTTTGGAGAACATGCATCATCCAGTACTCATCGCATAGACCCTGTTGCACATTTGTAATGAGCTAATAAAGTGGGGTTATGGCCTTAGCTGGATCTTAATACAAACATACTTCTGATTGTGAGTCACACACACTTGATTCACTTCATAAAGTTAAATCAGATGAAGTTTTCAACTCTAGATCAGACAGATTCCATCGATTGGGGCTTCCCTAAGAAATCACAGGACTTGAGCACACGATCTGCCTTTTGAGCCCATTGGAAATTTCCTTTAGGGTCAGTACCCTAAGTGAACCAAAGTAAATTACTAAAATTATGACTATCAAGACAAAAATTATACCACTGTTTTAACAATCACCACTGGGATACAAAAATAACTCTGCAGGAGAAGGGAATACTGTGAATAACAGAACCTGGGAACGATGCCACAGTAAATGCTGCAGTTCCAACAGAGAATATGGTAAGACTCAAAATGAACATTGCACGTGGAAGGCAGCATTCAAAGCACTAACTTTCTGTGTACTAATAACTCTTCCAGTACCACCAGAGACATAATGCCATTCCTGTCACCATCTGTGACAGAAACTGTTACTAAAATAAGGTATTTTGGGAACATCAGCTTTAAAGATGGTAACATTCCTGTCTCAGGGAGGTGAAATGGATCTTATAAAAAGCAGCAGCACAAACATTACACAACTTGTTAAAAGAGATTAGGTTAACTTGCTATGGACAGATTTTGACAGACTAAAATTACAAAGAACAATCAGCTTTTTAAGTTACTTCATAATCAAATTTAGAGGGTTTTATATCTTCATAGTCACTTTTTTCTGTTTTGTAAGGAACAGGAAACGAATTCATCTTTCAAATAACTGTAGACTTATTGCAAGAATCATAGTACTACCCTTCAGATCAAGCCAAGCTAATACAAAGAGACCTTTGTTGGGTAGCTAGAATTAAGAATTGATCACGCTTCTCAAGAGGATTCACATTCCATTCCCTACTTTGGGACCTTATCTACAGCTTTGCAACCTGAGAGTCCAGAATGGAATTCCACATTTGCAAAATTATTTTAATGCCATTAAAATCAATTGAGTCTTACATTTCAGAAAATATGGGATATCAATACTTTGAAATCAGAAAGCTCACCAAGACCACAAAAGTAGGAGCAGGTACTACGTCAGCAACATTCAGCCATACTGAATGTAGCCAGAAAAAGAAGAAAATCAATGATCAGCTCTGGATGGAGAATTAGCTCTGCAGGATTTATGTCTAAAGTTTCCCATGAGTTTAACTGGAAACAAAGGATGAATATCCTTGCATGGACACCAATAATCTTAATATCAACAAGGGATCCTGACAGGTAAGCTTTGAAAACACCTGTGGACATATTTGTTTGCCACATTAATTATAAACTCTATGTTGATAAGATACAAAAGAACACTCCAACTCAACAACAGATAAAGACTGACTTGTCAGACAAAGCACTTTTAGAGCTACTTATAAGGAACTGTGTATAAAACCCCCCACAAGCAGGTATTTTTATATTTTTGGCAATTCAAAGTGGAGGAGAAAAAGTCCATAAGGTGAATTAGAGATTAATATACCTTAGAAGTGAATTATCAACTCCAATGTAATTGCAGAAATTGTCATGCATGTCAATGACAAATGGGCCACAATTTCATTTTATTATGTCAGTTTTATAACTACCTTTTAACTGTCTTTAGGACAATTCAAAGAAAACTTTTACTTCTTATTTTTTTTAAATTCAGATATAATTCTCCAATTTTTCCCTGAATTTGTCCTGGAAATTATATTCTCATTTCAAGTAGGCAGTACAGTAGGATGAAATTGGACATAGGCTATTTAAAATGAAGGACAACTGTGGCTTCAGCAGAAAAAGAAAAAAATTAAAAGTACACATTGTGCAAATTTTAACTGTGGATCTAGATTTCTTTTTTTTTAATATATATACACACCCACCCACCCTACTGCTTTTATTATGGTAACATTCAAAGGTCTGATAATTACCAGATTTTTTTTTTTCCCCTCCAGATCACCTCTGCAAAATAAAGATGACTCCCCCTCCCCTTATTTTAGGGTAACAATGAGCATCCAGGAATGTCTTCTCTCCTTAATTTACTGACAAAAATATAAATACCTGAAAAGATAAACAACTTCTGCAAGTTATTCAGAAAGTCAGCAGCTGAGCTAGAAATGAATGCCAGATTGACATAGGCCTTTACACTGCTCTAATTATGTTATCCTTTTTATCTGTGTAATAGGGTATGCTATTATGTTTTAATCAGTTCTTCATGCAATTGAAACCCCTTCCTTTGAGGTTGGAAACTAACTAACAGGACAACCTCAGTCATCAGAAAGCCTGATTCTCCGTGCTTGTAATACTGTAATACTAATTTTTTCCGGTTGCAACCCTATTTCATTAATTCACAATTTTATGCAAACTTTGAAATACATGGAGTAGTTTTGGGAGAAAGAAAGTTTTTCAGGCTTATACGTTTTCCGGAAACTTCTGGTTTGGAACCTACTTTACCAACTACAACATAATCTACTTTATTACGGAGATTATAGCAAGTAGATTTGAAAATGAAGATGTTGTAAACTAAAGCTTGCATTTTTGTGACAGGGCAAAAAGAAGGGAAAGATGGAGTAAAATGAGAAGAATCCTTTTAAAAATACTGAAAACACAGACTGAGAATACGAGCCAGCAACATGCCCTTGTGGCAAAGATGACCAACAGCTTCCTCAACTGCATTAGGAATAGCATTGCCAGCAGGTTGAGGGAGGTGATTATTCCCCTCCACACAGCGCTGAGGAGAGCACATCTGGAGTGCTGTGTCCAGGGCTGGACTCCTCATGCCAAGAAAAACATGGACAGACTAGAGTGAGTCCAGCAAAAAGCTACAAAGATGGTTGAGGGCACAGAGTATCTGACAAGCGAGGAAAGGCTGAGAGATGTTCAACTTGGAGAAGGCTCAGTGAGATCTTAAGAATGTGTATAAACACCTGATGGGAAACAGAAAAGAAGATGAAGCCATAGTCTTCTCAGTGATATCCCATCAATGAAGAGGAGACAAAGGGCACAAATATACAGGAAATTCTGCTTAAACATAACAATTAACTTTTTCACAGTTTTTACAGTGGTTGAGTGCTGCAATAGGATGATGAGGGAGGGTGTGAAGTCTCCATTCTTGGAAATATGCAGAACCTAACTGGACATGGTCCTGAGCAAGCTACTGTAGCTGACCCTTCTCTAAGCAGAGGGTTGGACTATTTGATTTCCAGAGCTCCCTCCCTTCCAATCCCAGCAATTCTATGGAGAGATATTTAGTAAAACTCTAAGATCTACAAGTTGTGCAGGATGTCAGGGATGGAAATAATATATTCTTCAATTCAGGTGGGATCCTTAATCCAAATTAATCCCAAGGTGCTTTATAAACAACACTAAATATGAAACACTTCATGAGCTATTGAAATGCAGCCAATTCTAGGGTGAAATGTAGAACAGTTTAATAGTTCCCAGCAAACAAAAAAACAACAGGAGCCAAAGAATGCCATATGCAACTGAAACTACAGGGGGAATTAGGTAGGAAGAATGTAATTATCCATGCTGGATTCTAGCCAGAGCTAAAAGTAATCAGAAAGTCAGTGAAAGACCAGAACAAATTGATCTCATTACTCTTGCATTACTTGGATCTACTTCTAAATGGAAAACTCTTTAAGTCTACTAGACTGACACTTGTTTACACGTGTAGGTGTGTTCAAAAAGAACATTTCAACATGAGTTAAAATATAAGAAGCTGATGATATCTGTGTGCAGACTGCCAGCCTGGATCTTACCTCTAATTCAAGACTCATTAAGATACACTGGGATTTAATTCTCTCTCTCCTGAGGTCAGCAGGATTTTGGCTTCAGTGGAGCTAGATCTTCTGAGATTTGGTAGTGAAATGAGACAAATTACATGCAAAACAAAGTTGCATCAGGTAAGCCAATTAATAAATATTATTCACAACTTTTTACCTAACACTAGAATTTTGTATGCAATGAACACATATGAACCACTACAAAACCTGATCTTAAGAAGGTAAAATATAATTTAGCTTAGTAGGTACGAAACGGAAATGTGTTGGGCAAGTATTGTGAGGGAGAAAGCAACCAAACTTGTGTGATTATGTTTACTCTCCAACTGTAGGGAACAGTTTGGAAACCAGCTCCAAAATAAATAAATAAATTTTTGTATGCAATGAACACATATGAACCACTACAAAACCTGATCTTAAGAAGGTAAAATATAATTTAGCTTAGTAGGTACGAAACGGAAATGTGTTGGGCAAGTATTGTGAGGGAGAAAGCAACCAAACTTGTGTGATTATGTTTACTCTCCAACTGTAGGGAACAGTTTGGAAACCAGCTCCAAAATAAATAAATAAATTAAAAAAAAAAAAAAAAGAAAAAGAAAAGGTAAGAACAAAAAAGACACGTGAAACATGAGTAGAGGCCAGAAGTCTAAACAAGGAGTTTCAATGGGAACTACAAGAAAGGATGGTGGGGAGGAAGAGAACAGCAGCTGCGCATAACTTTTAGAAAGTCTGGTTTGGATGTCAGTATTGTTCCAGAGCTTCATGTCCTTAAGAAAACACACATGCAGGAATTTTTTTTCACATCTTTTTTTTTTTCCCTTTCTCAAATATGACAAGTCATATTATGTAACATAAAAAGCATTCATTACAGAAGATCACAACTCTTCAAGGCCAAAACCACTTTAGGATAGGGCTGATCTTTTACCCATTATCAGGCTTCTAGTAATGAATAGTATATTATTTCAGCAGTGAAGACTTCTATCTGACAAACAGCCAGCATTGTGCTACAAGGAGAGATAATATATGGAAAACAGAAAGGTTTGAGTAAGAAAAGGTGAGAAACAATATAAATAGTGATTTATTTCTTAAGTAAATATATTAATGTATTAGTTCTAAAGTAGCACCAGGGAGGCAAGAAAACTTTTGGAACTCTCTATATATACGTATTTAATACTACTACTTTCACTTCATATTAGTGAAGAGTTTTTCAATAAGCACAAACATAAATCTCCGATGGCAAAAGTCTAGAGGAGCACACACCTCCTTGTCTCCCACAATAAAAGCTTTAACGAGTAGCAGTGCTTTAGGGATTCTGCACAGAAGTCTTGAGACTGAGGTTTTGAAGAATGAAAATTAAACTGCTCAGCTTGCTAGCACCTGCAGAGAACCTACCACTTGTTTGTAGAAGACTGAAAGGGACAAAGAGCAGAATCTGGTCCATCTTCTGACCTGCCACAAGCCACTCACAACCTTGTGTGCACCGCTGCACAAAGCCCTAAAGCTGACTGCTGGAGTGGAATATGGGTCTGGTGTTCCTTAGGTAATCGCAATAACTCCTTTACTACAGAGGAGTTTTACTAGTGAGACATTCCTACATTTTAAGTGAGAATTACATGCCCTTCTTAAATAGCTACATGAAAAAGAAATTACTATTTGGATGAACTATGCCAATGATTAATTACCCTCACTGTTAAAAAGATGGCCTCTTATTTCCAACTTGAAAGCTTTTAACTCTCATTTTCAGACACTGGAACACGTTATGCCATTGCTGGCTAAATTAAAGTCTTTGAGCGGAATAAATATCATTAACCAGCTCTTCTTAGGAGCCTAGGGGTATGTGTACAGTCTTCAGTGTAGTATGCGTAGGCACATCTGCTCAGACTTCAAATGAACCAGTTCAGGAAATAATAGCAACAGCGACAAGGAGCTGGGCAGGAGCTGAACAAGCTCTCCAGGCATTCAGGATACAGTCAGGAGTCGGCATCATGCTGCATCCGTGGCTGATACACTTTCACACTTACTCTCAGCCAAATTAAAGTGTATCTGGGCACCGTCCCTGATAACACAATCACATCTCCAAATTTTAGTGCAGTCTTATCCCAAGAGGGCTAGCCACCCACAATTCACCAACTCTCAGGTCATTTGAGAAACAAAGAAACACTGGAAATCACCCTATTTGTAAGTACTCAACAGTAGCTTCATTGTGTTACAGCACAACCTGCACCCATTTGGTAATGTGACATAGAGATGAGCCAACTGGGAGTCAAGGAAGAAAAGAGCCCTGGACAGTCTTCAGAAAGGGAATAATTTATCTTTTGTGATACTGCTGTACACAGAGCAACGCCCAGTTCTGTGTACAAAGGCTCTGTCACCAAGGGATGTTTCCCTTCTCAACCCCAAACCAACGCAACTGTCCAAAAGATCTTGGCCATTAGGTCCGTGCTGTGACACACTAAGAGTCAGACCGTTTCCCTACCCCCCCCTGTGTGGTGGGAATAAGACACAACTTTCCTAGACACCCACCAATTAGAGTTCCGGGTACAGCTGCGATGACATGGTGAGATACCTGTATTCATAGGAGCTCATCCACCAAGGGAGACAGCTGGGTCCTTTGCAAAACCAGCAGCGTCCTGTCTTCTCTCTCTTTTTTGCACTACGTTCATTTGCTCCACTGAAAACCTTGATTTGTCTGTGTGTGTGCACGTGTATTTACGCATATGTGCTCTGCATGCCACACATTCTCTGTCCCAGGCAAACCTGTGTCCTCAGGTCATCCCCAAAAGCATGTTCCACAATATTATTAGAGCCATAACTCCTAAACGGGTGTTGCAATCACACCACAACTAATGGGCTTACCCACAAAGCACAGACAAATTGGGCCTCTGCTGGGTGTTGGCAATCGTCTCATTAAGTACAACTATTTAGCATCTCCAGATTTATGCAGAAGAAAAAAAAAATCAACAAGCTCTTTCTAGTATACTAAAAAGGAAGAAAAGTAGAAGATAAATAATAAAAGGAAAAGAATGTGAAATCAGAAAGAAATAAAGTTCAAAAGAAAATATATCTTTCTTTCTCTTTGCCATTTCATTTATTGATTCCAGCTTTCCTGCTAAAATAACAAGGCAATAGGATCGTTAGAAAAAACATAGGTGGATTAAATAAAATTAAATTTTAAAAGATTCAGGTGATAAAGTTGATTAGATAAACTAGACAGATAAATCAATAGATAGATGACTAAGATATCAAATCTACTTTCTGGGGATATACTGAGGTCCTTCAATTAGAATTTGAATTTACCTTGGAGATTTCTCAGAAGCTGCCATATCTGACAAAATTATACTGTACTTGCTAGTATTGTTGGACCTTCAACCCAGATGCATCCACTTCAATGGCCTCCCTTTGGAAAAAATGCAATCCGATGCAAAAATCACACTGACAAATACCACACCTCACTTTCTCAGCTATAGGCCAGAGTTAAGGTTCTGAGAGGAAATAAATACTCCTTTATATTTTATCGGAAAAATACATCAGATTTCTTGCTCCTACTACAGGTCACTAAATTGGCTTTATTAGGCCTTTCTACCAAACTTCCTGACTTGTTTATCACGATGAGCTTATTCTCTGGTGAAACATTGCCCCGAGCCATGCCAACAGCCCTCCTCCCAGTCCCCAGCACCTGGCTCCTGAAAGCTGATGGGATCATAATGTTCCTTGCCTTCTAGAGTAGCCCCTGAGGCTACAAGCTGCAATTTAGAGGGCTCTGAACCTGCCCTAGGCTACTCTATGGTCAGAACTGGTGACTTTTCCACACTGAGAAAATGTAAAGCCATTTAAATTCTCCTTTTCTGGATCACAGGAAAAGTGCATTTAGGCCAGCTGCAACGATTGGATGCAGGCCAACATGCTTACTGTGTGGGCTGTGTTAAGATTTATGTTGTCCTTTAACTAATCATTTTCTAGCTGTTAAGTTCTTGAGATTTGTAAATAATGTGGCAGACAAGTACACTGCAATCACTTGGTAATCAAACTGATTTTTAAAACCAATTTATCTGTGTTTGAAAAAGAGCATGATGTCTGCACGTACCTTCATTATAGAAAGAAGCACATATTGTGCCAGCAATAAAAAGAAACACCTTTCAATAAAAGAGTGTTTCGGTGGATCGATCCATTTTCCATGAATCCGTATGAACCACCAGTTAGACAACCCTGTCAACAGGAGGACACCTGAAGGTCAAAAGGATTCCCTTCTGTTATGCACTTGTTGAGGAACGCTACGTGAAATGCCTGCACTCTTGGAAAAGGTTTTCAAAGGTGATACAAAATGACTGATGTTTGCTTTCCTATAAAAGCTATTTGCAATCACTGTAAAGAAATATAGTCAGGTCATGTTCTGTACATCACTTCCAAGGAATAGCGTAACTTCTATATTTTGGATTTGACTCACGGTCATTCAGGAGAACCTGCCCTGCTTAATCCTGGGATATCTCATCAAATCTTATGTTGTTTCCACTTGTGACTTTATAGTCTTTATAAAACCATAATGAACACCACCATCAGTTTCTGCTGCATCCAAGTAAAAACACCACTCTAAAATACATTATCACTAATGTAGTATATTATCCACCTTGTGTCCCAAGTCTATTTTTAAAAATGATTTATGAACAAAAATTGACACACGTAATTAACCTAATTTGAGTATTCCATGGTAAATGTTATTATAGAACTCTTCTCTAAATTAAACAAAATTAAACCCTGATAAAAATTTACTATCCTGCAGTCCCCAAATGAGTCTATGGTTTAACAGAAGATATCATGTAAAAACCATTAGTTTAAAACTGAATGAATCTCATTCTTGCACTATTAATTTTAGTCCTTTAGTTTTATACTTCAGGTTTTTGGAGATTATTCTTAATTAAGTTCTTATAATACAATTTAAATTAGCTGTTCTATATATGATAAAAAATACCTTGACAGATATGTTTCTAATTTGACCTGCAGGACCGAATTTTGGAAAGTTGTATTTAGTCTGATGTCTGTTTGCACCTTTTCTTCCCCATCCTGGCTTCTCTGAGCCAAACATCTTTCTCTCATGCCTTTAATATCCTAGGAAGGCAGATAGCTACAAATCTTCAGCTCCAATCATGCCAATGCATATTTATTTGGATTTTAAGTGGCATTAGAAGAAATTTATTCTGAAGCAGCTTAGACAGAAATGTAATTTTAAAAATTTGCTATGTTAAATGTATGTCTAGCTTTACCACAAAATCACCCTATTTTGAACAGAAAATACAGTTAAGTATGCCCTTCCCTTTACCTACACGGCAGTGCCGCTTAGGTGCACTCATGGAGCACAGCTTTGGTCATGAAGCACACGGAGAGGAGCACCCTTCAAAGCACAGCAAAGTAATGAGGTAGAGCTTCTACAGACATATCCAGTTTGTTCAACTCACAGTAGAGCAAGATTTTCCAAGAAAGCTCAGCTACCTTTTACCTTTTGAACTAGAAGAATATATTCAGCATCGAAAATTAAACACAGGTCCAACTCTGGATGACCAAATCCCTAACATTAATAACACTGTAGCCCAAGAGAAATGCAAAAATTGTTTGAACAATAGTAAATAAAGAGTCAGAACTTTCTTAGATAAAAAGCCTGGTGAAGCTGACCTTGTCTATGTACCCATCATTTCTGTGCAATGAATCACTCGGGTGGACATTGCATCCTTTCGTCAGCTGGACCAACAGAATGTGCAATCCATTTCTTACCTGAAGTCCCACTGGAAAGGATGGAAGGAAAGCCTTTTTGTCTGTGGACTTGCAAAGAGTTTGGATGCAATCTCAGGTCTGCAAAAACAGTCAGGTCCTCCCCCTTTACTGCAGGAAGTTTTGCCACTTATAATCATGTTCATTTTTGGAGAATCCTAAAAATATAACAGGGAAAAAATACAATAGGGTTAAAAAAAACCATCATAAATCACACATTCTGTAATAGAACATACTTTCTAGTCTTAAATTGGAATAAGTACTGAGAGTCAGGCTGATTTTGGTTATTGTTAGGGAAGATTATAAAAATCTCACAACACCAATTTGAACAGATGCTTTTTTCTCACAACAAGCCTCCCTATGCTAAAACCATAGTTGTCTTAATTACCTTTTAATTTTCATAATAATACCATTGAATAGTCTTAAATCTTAAGAATATTACAAAATATTTTTATAATGGTGTGCCAAAATAATCTGACTAGCAGCATATAAATGATCAGAGATGCCAATTCATCTTTTTCTGGTTTGAAGCATTACATGATCCTTAACATACCCGATTTGATTACTGACTAGTTCTTTTACTTTTCACATTTATTTTTGTAATCCCAAACAGACACAGTTTCCAGCCTACTACAGCTACCTGTTTCTCCCTGTTTCTGCTGAGAAGGCAAGCTGGTTTCAGGTTTGAAAATTTTTTTGGTGAGAGGTATGTTCCTCAAAATCTACTGAGTCCTAACCACAAAACTATTTCCCTAGGATGGTTGCAAAGTAAGCCAGGCAGGTTAGTCCGTAGTGTTATTGATACTGCATCAATCACCACATCCCCTGGGCATTGCGGCAGCTATTAAAAAGAACACAGTCCAAGGTCCCACAAGTCTGGTCGTATTTCCATTAATGAAATGCATTATGTGCAGTAAGCTCACCTAGAAACTAACAGTCCATTTGTATCTTACTATCCAATAAAAGCAAAAGAATTCAGAGAATATTTAGTATGTTGAAGATTTTGCTGACCTCATTTGAAAGACATTGTGAAGGACACTACCATTTACTCCGATCAGAAACATCGCTATCATATCATCAAATGATCACATGACACGCACATTCAGAAAGCAAATTCTTTTAAGAATTGGATACTATACTAAAGAGACCAGGAGAGTTGTAGAAAATGCCAACAGAAAATCATTGTTATTGTCTTTAAGAAATATTCAGTCAAACTCTATTCTCGATTGCGCTGGTGTAAATTTATCACGGGTCCGTTCACTTTAGCAGTCTCATGATTCTGTCAGCTCAAAGTCTAGAGCCCAGCAGAGCCATCGCAAAGCCAAAGTTATTTGCAGTTTCAGATTTACAGTGACGAAACATAGCTGCGCTCAGTCTATCAATCATCATTCTTTTGAGACGCAGTAGGTAAACTGAATCATGGCCTCTGTCCGAGATATCACCACATTTTTGGTGATCTATACCATCTTGTCCCTCCTCCAAGAACTTTAAAAACAGATACAAAAAGAAAAAAATTGCGGAAGTTTGGGGTTTTTTTAATCCCCTCTCAAGACTACTCAATGTTTCTAAATTGTTCAATTGATCCAATTTGTAAAATGAATTATCCCACACAGAAAATTCCTGTTATGAAATTTCTGGGTGAGGAAAAAAGATCCTAGAGACCTTCCCCAGACTCAAATATTTTGAATTAAACACCTGCAGCAGTCAGTGCTTATCTCAAGTTTTAAATTTCTTGGAGTTTACTCAGCATAATAAACAGAGGTAAATTCAGGTTATCACAACTTACAAGGACCTCTACTGCTAAAACATGTTGATACATCAGAGGAGAGGGGAAAACAAATTATCTATCTGTGGTGTGGAACTGAAACAGGAAAAAAAGCATCCAGGGTAATTTATTTTCTCTGTTTCCAGATTACAGATGGGAAGAGAAAATGACATCAATTTGGGGACATTCTCAGGATATTTCAACTAGATGAACAGCATTTAAAATGTGTGTGTGAATTATTAGATGGATGAAGTCTGGAATCTGAGAGGTCATTAAGTCCTTATTTGGCTTAACTTGGAGAGACTGTTCAATAATTAGTAGAATTTTTAATATTCAAGAGGCAAGGAGAAAGACATTGATGATACAAAAATGACCACAGAGAGCAGACTATAAAATAACCAAGGCAAAAAACATCTATGCAGATTTTATGTGAGAGGTAATATTTCATTTATAGATTTACATCATGTCACATTTATGATTCCTAAAACGTTCAAGAGCAAATGGGCAATGTCCACAGTGATTTCGAAATGCTCAGATTAATAGTTGTTAAAGTAGATGAGTCTGTTAGTACAAAAGTTATAAAATCTGCAGACGGTAGAACTGCAAAAATAATGATCAAAAAAGCAAAGCAGCGTAACAGTCCCAAAGCACATACTGTTGAGGTGCAGCAAAGCTGACTTTGCAAGAGAGTTTTTCAGGCGCTCCCGAGCACTCTGGAAGGGTGTTTATCAGCCCTCAGGCAGAAGTTTGCTGCTGCATGGACAGGCCACCCGCTCCTACAAGAGGCTCGGCTCGAAACCAAGGTCCTGTTGCAGAACAGCACCTAAGCTTCAGAACGCCCTTCTACATCTTTCAGGGCAGCTATGACATTTAATAACACAACAATACAGGACATGATTATTTTTTGTTAGAACCTGTTAATAAAACAGTCCGGACCCCTTCATTAAGTCTCCTCCTTTTCCAAAGTTCAGCCTGGGTCAGCTCTCCTCTTCCTCAGGTTAGTTCATCCCCTGCCGGTAATTCGGGAAACATCTGGATTTTTCCCTCCTTCAGTCACATAACGAATACATTTTTTTTTTTTTATTCATCAGCTGAACTGGCAGTGAATCTGCACAAGATGTAGCTCTTTCACGTTCACATGAGGGTAGGTTTTTTTGTGTACAAAGAAGGGTAAAATGGGACCGCTCGCAGCAACGGGCCAGTTAACCAGCCTGCATTTTCTTGTTCCACCTTACAAAAAAACGCAAGCTGGGAGGACAGGTCACTGAGGCAGGCTCATGTCAGTCACCCAGCACAGCCTGCAAGGGACATAACCCATTATAAACTCAAAGAATGTTAACATGAAATAAAAAAATAGGCAGGGGGTGGGGGAACAGCCCATATACACCTGGAAGCTAAAAAATACCATGTGAAACTTTAGATTCCTAAAAAGATAATAAATGGCAGAAGGGCATAAGATGCCTGTTCACTGATAATTTCTGACCGGCACAATAAAGACAACCCCCCTCCTTTTCGCTCTCCCCCACTGTATTTTTCTGCCCTTTCATCTCTGTTTCCTCCAGAGCAGAGCTGTGCAGCACTCCCCAATCTGTAGCCAGTCTGCGTTAAGTGCAGAGAAAAAGCCAGCTAATCTACCAGTTACAGAAATTACCTCCCCTCTGCCTCACTTTGCCACCACAGGAACTCCGCATAGAGCCTTCAAGTTCTTCCTATTTAAGGGAGCAAACACTCCACCTACAAAACCATCATTATCAAACAAGGAGAGACTAGCTTTGCTTATTTGTGTTAATTACCAGAGCTTCTGACAAAGGAGTATTTTTTCCATCTCAAAAGTGTTTGCTTTCATGTTTGGAGAAAGAAAATAAAAAGAAAAATTACAAGCACATATTAATATGTGAAGGTAATTGCTTCCTACAGCGCAGGGTGAATAGACAACACTCAGACCTTTCACTGAAGCTGCAATCACTGGCAAATGGTAATACATGCTCAAAGCAAATAGATTAAAAACATTTGTATAGAATGCCACAAGAGATTATAGCACTTACACAGATAGACATTTTCCCCTCAAAGGAAAAAAAAAATTACCAACCTATCAGCATAGTTTTATCTAAAGCCCAGAACAAAATGTTAGCTAGAAATTGTTTATTACAAGTTTGGAAAATTAACTTTGGCACATGACAGCTTCTTAATTCAGTGACACCCCCCTGGAAGCTGGCGATACCCAGCAGTAGAAACACCTTCAGGCCCCCGGTTAAGATGAGCTCTTTCCCAAGAGCTCTGTCTAATCCTCTATCCATATTTAGATGTATAATCTTGTTATTTGACTCATCTCTTCCTTATGACTAGAGAGCATTTTAACCATGGACCTATTTCATATATTATTTTATAAATAATAAGGGGGGGTTGTGAATATTTGTATGCACACATACCAGTATATGAATATACATATGAACATCCTCTGCATGTGAGGGTGCAAAGCTAAAATACTTTGACAGTTGTAAGGAAGAGGTGAGTGTAAAGGCAAGACCATAGAGTAAATCACATGCCAAATGACCACCATAGGAATATTATGAACGTCTTCCTTTTATTTTCCTATATCAACAAAGACAACCGATGGATATTATCACAAGTCCCAAGAGATAACTAGTCTCATGTCTTCTGAGACCTTGGGAATGCATTCACTTTTGTGCGTAGACCACAGAATGATTGTAAGTCTTGGGGTTAATGAGATAAGTAAACACGAGGAAAACACACCCAAAAACCAAACCACCACCAAACAGATGTTCAGTAATATCAACATTTCTCATTTCACTGGAACTACAAAGAAAATATTTCTCCAGCTAATAAAATATACCTATAATATACCTCTACAAAAATACCTTCTTAATGTGTTTTAGAACTTTTATGTAAACTTTTCAAATACCAAAAACAGTTTGGAAGGAAAAAAGGCACATTAAAATGACCTTGCTTGGGTTGAAATACAGTTCAAGAGTTTGCCGGGGGGGTGGGGTGGGGCTTGGCATTGAGGGGGGCATGAAAAACAAGCGACAAATAGACTTAAAGTTTATGCTTTAAAAGCTTAGGAAGGAAACCGAATACAACAGTGAACTGTCACCATGACAGAGCTAGAGCTGGTGCCCTGTGCTAATTGTAGAATTTGTAGAAGAATCAAATTGACAGCAAGATGACAGAGTTTGCTCACAATCATTATTATTTAGATAACATCAAAGACATTATAGGCATTTTGAAACCAACACGATTTGTTACTTTGACAACACACTACTTGCCAGACCTAAACTCCAGCAAGTCAGAGTTACGGAGAACATGGTTACTGAACAGCCTGCACTGAAATCAATATTAGAAACAGATTTTCCTGTCCTTTGTATGACTTCTTTCACAAAAGCTCTCCTTCAAGATCTAGGGTGAAAATTCTTAAATCCAGATTAATATCAAGAATTAATCTCCATTTCAAGAAATGTTATTCCTTTCAAGAAAATTTCCCAGAGTAAGGTATTCAGAGCAAAGGAGAATCTAATCTGAAACGTCACGCTAGTTTTGTTTCTCATCTCCAAACCTCAGCCCACATTTACTCGTTCTAACAAGAACATACTGATTCCTCCGTTGTGATTTCTCTTCAGAAATGAGTCCTTATGATTCTCATTTTTAAGCTCCCTCCAGAATATATCTGGAGACATCAAAATCCCAAAATTGTCATATCTGTCAAGTTGATGCTTTGAGACCATTAAGTAACTACTGTTAAGTTAATGACAACGTACTTGCTTTCAGTTTGTTTGCGACCACAGATTGTTTGCAGTGCCAAACAGAACACTCAACTCAAAATTAAAATTGAACAAAGCAGAGCAATATCCTGCATTGTTTCATTTCTTTTCCCTAACTAAGCACGTAACGTAATTTAAATACAAAGTAAGTTCACACAAGTAGTGCCCAAGAGAAGATTTCTGCACAGATATATGATACTAGAAGAAAATCCTGTCATGCTCTGAAATGCAATAATGATTATCCTGCTGCCATAAAGAGCAGAGTAGAAAGTTCTTCACCCGAGTCTGCTGCTAAGTGGTTTTGACATTACAGATAACAATTACGGTAATACTTGTCAGCAGATGCTGCCTGCCACCTCTGCTACAGAAACTCCTTCCGAATACAACATTGCAGAAAGGATCCTGTCAGTCAAAGACCAGAAGCAGGTCACGATTCTTCCTTGCAAAGCAGTCAAATAAATGTGCAAGGGAACAAATGAATGAACAAATTAATGAAAGCGTTCTGTTAAAGACAAGCCATGATTAAATATTTACTTTCAAATTATGGAGTTTTCTGTCCAAATACTTCACTTTGTCCATAATTTCTGAGAGGTTTATTTTCTGAGGCTATGGAGGCCAGTTTTCTTCAACAGGAACAGCATTAACACTGTCCTGGTCAGGCAAGGCAGGTGAGACAATGCTGGCCATGTTCAGCAGCTCTGACACTGTGTCTGCAGACACATGATGTCTCTACACTGAAATGTTTTTTCTTTAGCTTAGCTAGCTCAAGGAGACTACTACACCACACAAAAAGCTGATATGGTTTAATCACTGCTTCCTTGGAAAATATGTTGCATGTAAGCCTAAGGGCGTCTTCTAGACACATTTTTAAAAAAAATATATCTGCATTTAAAACTCAGGTCCTGCTTTCATACTTTGCCCATCTCTGTCTTATTGCTGAAATCCAGTCTCTTTATATTCTGTAGGAAACCTCAACCAGCCCACATATATTCCTGTTTTGACCTCTCCAGCATTCCTAACCATAGTGAATAAACAGGTCCTGCAATACCAAAGTCATGCCTACTGTATTTGCTGCAGGCAATTCAAACACACTGAAAACTGGAAGTCAAGCCAGTCTCGTCTGTATCAGAGAGCTTTTGAATTCCTAAGCCAGGAAGGGGTTATTTTCTGTGTATCTGTATCTGCTACAGTAGGAAGTCAATGCTACCTACTGGAGATTGAAACTCCTGGCAAAAATGCATGCTGTGCTTCTATATAAAAAAGTCACCCTTTAACTGTGGTTGCAAATCTGTTTACAAATAGCCAAAGACATCACTATTAGATACCCAGGCTTAAATAAGGGGAAAAAAAAAAAAAAAAAAAAAAAAAAAAAAAAAAAAAAAAAAAAAAAGAAAAAAGGACTCTTCAAAGCTGAACTTAAGTGTGTGATGATAATATGAAACAAGCTGTGCATGAAAGCCTGTTTACTGAAAAATATATTGCTATCGTATTGCTGTAATGGTCTACGAAAATCTTATGATTTTCTGCAGTGAGCTTTCATAAGAAGCACTACAAAATTTATCAGCTATTCAGAAGCAATGACTCTAAGCTGCATTTTCAGCAGAGCCCCCCTGCATTAGCCATCCGTGTTCATGTTAAGCTCTCCTGCCTGATGTACTTGGTTAAACCACTGTTAAAAACCATGGAGGACCTGGAAAGCCCTTCCTTCAGCGGGTGGCTGTAGAAAAGGGCTGTGAGAGGAGAGACTCTTGCCTGAATTGAGAAAGATGCTCCACAGTCAAATCTCAGTTTTTAGGGCCTTCTATGGCACTGTCATCGTTCTGTACAGAAGAAAAGAGCTGCAGAGGACTTTGATCATGAGGGCAGCATAGCCTTTGGAAAGGTCAAAGGGAGATGCTGCAGAAACTGCATCTTCAGAGGTTTTGAAGACTCAGAAATGGCAAGACTGACCTGATGCAGCGTGGGCAATAATCCCACTTCAAGCCGGAGATTGGACTTCAGCCCTCCAGAAGTACCTTCTAACCAACATTTTTATGATTAAAAGATGTTCAATTCAATTTGTTATCAGATGAGCTAATGATGCTGATAGAGGCCATGGTTTTTTCCTCTGCTGATGTGTGCACAGAAAACAGAGAACACTGTTTGCAAACATCATGATAATGTCCTGAAAGAGCTGTCATTTCGGACACCAATAGCCTCTTCTAAAAGCTGGCATGTCAGAGCCTACTGTGCATAAAAATGGACTAAAAGAAGTCACAAATACAGTGCATAAATCCAAGCATTCACAGACCTTCAACATATTCATGGGGACTTCTTTCTTGTAACTGAAACAATCAGAACACCAGGCAAACCAGTGTCACACTTACAGAATGGGAAGCACTCTGCAATGTTTGACTTCCTGGCTATGGAAAAACATCATTGATGCAAACAAGAGAAAATCTCTTCTAATGTGGCTTGTTAGAGGCTTCAGGGAGAAAAAAGAAGAAAGAAAATATGAACTTATTGTCAAAAACAGACCTTTGATTTGCTAGAGCAGATAAGGATCAAAGTATGGAGAAAATGACAGCAGGAGGAAAAGTTAACACCTCTCCAAAAATGAAAGTTTGTCTTAAACAGAACCTTGTGATAATATGATAGTTTCTAATGATAATGTTCTAATCAGCTTAATTAAGAGCTAATTTTCAGATCGTTGCAGGAAGAAATCCAAAGGACTCTTAGTTAAATCATCATTCTTTGCCCTCAGTAAAGGGATTTAGCATCCTTTCCAACACTGATCTGATGCACAGTGAGGGGGGTGTTGGCAAATTTATAGTGCTTTAGAATCTAAAAAGAAAATTACAGTCCTCCTGAAGTCCACGCCTGACACTACAGAGAGGAGGAAATCACAAAGACTCTACACAAAGGCAGAAAGAATAGCCTTATTTGCACACAAACTGTAAAAGAGTACAAATAGATCCAGCCATCATCTGCCCACCCTCCACACACACAGTCTTCTAACAGAAAGTCACTAACATTACTGGAATTATGCCCGTGGCAAATTCAGCATCTACTGAAGAGGTTGTAGTAAAAATTGTGAATAATTAAGTAAATATATGAATACACACTCACACACTTTAATGGAGAATCTTCTGTTCACTGACAACTCCCGCATGAGAGTTGAGTGAAAATAAAAAGTAAATACATGGACAAAAAGAATGTAAAGGTAAAATGTTCTCATTTTATGGTATTGGAAATCTATGTCGATTACTGGACAGATTTCTGTTCACAGGAAGAAGACAGATTTGTTGGAATTTCTGACATGATTTATCTTCCCAGTGATAAGCATGATACTCTGGCAGTTTAGTCTCACTCGCAATGCTGATCTTTCTATTTTGTAACTTTTATAACTATACCACAGCATCTCACTAATGTGACATTTTAAGGCACAAACTTCAATGCTCCACCAATATGGGGGTTCCAGTTCCAAACAACTCAAAACCTGATACGGCGCCCAGACACCGTGACTTTGGTGCTTGCGGTGATGCTAACAGTTACCCGATATGTGCGGCACTGTTGTTGAGACACCCAAGTGCAGGGCTAGAAGAGAAGGAAAATGGAAGAATAAACTAATGGTGGTACTTAGCGTAACCACATCAGTATTTGCTAGCACGGGTTCACCAAACGCAGCTCGCAGATGTCCACGTAGCTACGACACAGGGGTAGCGAGGAAGCTCCAGTCCCAGAAACATTCAGTGGCAAGGCAGGGCTGGCATTCCCTGATGCTTCACACCTCATGCAAACAAGGAAGCGTCTGAAGAATCCACGCAGACGTATATGATAACCAGCACACGAAACCAAAAATAGTAAATTGAGAAGTTTTCAATTCTTTAAACTTCCATTTCACTTATGAAGAGATTTACTATTATAATATTCTGTATGAATGAACTAGATAAAATGGAGCAGCTTTTCTTCTTATCTTTTGCTTAAAAAAATATTGACGCACGTAAAGAGCTATCTGTATCAAATGTGTGTGACATTTTCTAACAGGTGAAGTTGCTTATATACACTGATACAATTAAACAGTTTGCTATTTCACATAGCTCAAAAGATTTTTCTGCAGGAAATGGCAATTGAGGAGCACCGAACAATAAAACTGAAAACTATTGTGTTGTCTTCCATTAGTGGTTCCATCCTTTCAGCCATTAAATTTGACAAAACAAACACTGACATTGGCAAACCACAGAAAAAGAAGAGATAGATCATCAGAGCACAAATATGAAAACCACCTTTTTTCCTAAGATATCGACTGACTATTTATATACATGAGTATATACACATCAAAACCAGCGCTATCATGAGAGAAACGGAACTGGCTCAATGAACTGAGGCTGAAAATCCTGCTTACGACATGCACCCCGCTGCACTCCGGGGGTGCGGAATTCCCTCTGTTCACGCACACAGAGAAGCAGCACAAGTCTAGCCTCTTCTATGAAAATATTTCTGAGAATCACAAACTTTCTGTAGTACAAGGACTGTTAGTGGTTATTACTGTCAACCACCTAAACAGCAATGTACATGTATTTTTCAAGGCAGATGTTTTTTCCTAAGTAATGCTACTGTTGAGCTCATTAGAAAATACTAAATGAGCATCACTGAATGAGACCAGTTCTGGGAATATATATTCACTGGTTGTTCCTTTCTTCCTAAACCTCCTTGTGAGCAGAGAATAAACTATACTGAATTTAAATACCAATTTGTTTTGGCATTTTATAAAAATTCTTGTTAAATTACTAACTGGACCCTCCGAGCATCCTAAAAAGTCCCTAAAATACTTAGAGTCTCAGTACACTCAATACTTTATGAGTCTATTTCTAAAGGAATAATTCCTTTCCAGAATTCAACCAGATTTCATGGTTCATTCGGCCCTTGGACAAAAAGCATACTAAGACAAGGTTCTCAGCTGGCCCAACCAGCCACAGCCAGCTACAGTTAGATCTTGCCCTTCAGAAAAAGGCAACATTAACTCCCTACCACAGCATTACCAATGCATTATTATGGACACAACTGGGATTAATTAAAAAAAATAGTGAAATGAGTCAAAGCTGCCTCGGCTGTTCATCCCACTGTCAGTGGGATGAATTTTGAGGTAACGGAAATTTTGCCTCTGCTTTGGTGAAGCCAGGACTTCCCTCTTAATATTTTAATGAGTGAATTCAGCAGCTGCACAGCAATGTCCACCTACAGACACCCACACAGACACATAACCACTGCCTGTAAGTGCCAGAACTTCAGAAATAAATATATTTATATTTCAATATTAGTTCGGTAATAAGGAAGAAATCCCATAATACTAACTTAAGCAGGTGGCAGAGATGGGAATGTGCTTCAGCCAACTGGCATTTTATAGTAAAAAGAAAACTACCTCTATAAACAGACCATTTACTGTGCAATGATCTATTTTTATGGATATCACCATCATATGGAAAGAATTCCGGTATCTTTTTTACATGGCTATTCATTTTTAATTGCACAGACCACAGATACTTTTATTCATTTATATCATAGATGTAGGTACATGTCAGTATGTGCAGGAGGTACTGCAAATATATTGTGCAGCTGCAGCGAACATTAGAATAGCTAACCAACAAATATGCCTGAAATCCACATTTGCAGTTTTGCGGAGAATAAAAATCAGCCTGTCTTAGCAAAAGGAGCTTTGATGCTGGTTCCTCACTCTTATTGTCAGAGCAACTGTGGCTATTCTGGCAAACTGGAAGTACTTGCTCTTATAAAATACATGTGAAAAATAGAAAATGGATGAAATATATGCAAACAGCGGCTGATATAAATCGGTGCAGAACCTGGGAAGGAACACAGGCAGGGAACGGGTGGTGTGTACACAGATGGGTAGCGCAAGCCCTGCAGGCAGCCTGCGCACCCGAGCACCCCCGGGTCAGGCTGAGCCTTCGGACGGCGCCGGGACTTGGAATCACGCTCGCACCTTCGGACTCGCCGGGCTACATCCAAGTGCTGTTCTGGCACTAACCCAGAGCCAACTGCCCGGGAGGATGGGGAGGAGAGATGGACTGAACCTCTGGTTCTGAGTGGGGGCTTTGTGCCTCTAATGAGAATAGAGAGGGGTGGACGGGGCTGAAACGCTACCCCAAAGAGAAAGATTTATCTTCCTGACAGATAGCAAAAAGAAATAATGGATTTTTCTCCCCAGCAGCCTTTACTGTCTTGCTTTGACTCAGCACTAACTCCGTTCTTCCAATTTGCTTTTCTTTCCATGGTTCCCTTTAGCCTACCCTCGCCTCCTAACGATTCCAAGCTTCTATGGGTTTGGGGGGTGAGGTGTTTGTTTTTAAATGTGAATTCTCAATAACGTTGTTGGTTATAGTCAAAAATTAAGAAAGCAAAACAACTTCCATTCTAATGGTCAGTTTTCTGCTGATGTAAAGAGTCTGAGCACCACTGAAAGTAATGATTTATACTACACGAGAATCTAGCTGTAAACCTTCCAGCTACTTTAAATTTGCCAGTATCATAAGATGTCACAAATTTCCCTCGTCCTTCAGTTTTCCTTGACAGTGTTTTAAAATGGTATTTCTGTGGAACATTTGAACTTTGATTGCTATCTCTTCAGCTTATAAATATGCACAGTAGCACAGCTAGCCAAACACATGCATACTATGATTTTTCTTTTTTTCTGAGACTCGACAGTACAAAACGTGCAAGTGAATTTTCAAACTCCAAACCTTCTTTATCCTCAATTCCTGGTAGCCTTCCTTCCCTGAAAAATGTGTGAACTGTCATCATATTCAAGTGTCTTGAAAATGTTTTTTGCCTTAGTTGTATTTCAGCTGATGACATCCACCATCTCATTCAATCTCACCACAGCTGTATCTGACAGTTTCTTGTCAGCAGTCATTGCAAGAGTCCACCACACAAGACAAAAGGGTTAGTTCGCCAAAGGACATACCAAATTAGCACAGGACTGCAAAGCTTTTAGCATGCTCACCTCTATTTCCTGTGCAGTATTTACTTAGGCAGATATCTGGAAATGCTACTTTGAGGCCTCTGAATGTACTTAAACTGGGTCATTTACTGACCGAGAGCAACAATATCAATATGCAAACATTGGGTGTTCATTTGATTTTGGTTTGGTTTTTAAGGACGCTATCATCTTTGGAATCAACAGCACAGAGGTTGAAAACACATCAGTCAGGGCTTTCTAGCTGTGCACTGCAGATAAACAATACAGAGACACTTGATTTTCTGACACCTCAGGCAGCAATTTGGCCACACACAGACACTAAACCCAACAATTACCAAAAGGAGTCATGCAAAGAGTAATTCTTCTGCTTGCACCAAACAACACGGGGCCTTCAGCGGTAAATAATCTGCCAACCATTGCGTGGAGTACTGGGGCTCCTCACTGGCATGGAGACACGTTGCTGGCAGCACCATTATTCTGTAAGGATACCCAGTACAACATTAAAGAAAGCCATAAATTAGTGATTTATAAAACAATAGCTAGATTGAGGAAGCAAATAAACAAACACAAAGTCAAACCAAAATACCGGGGTTTAACAGCAAGGACAGCTGGGATAGGTGATGAGCTTTTACTTGCATTGTAATGCCATGACATTTTGGTTAGGTGAGATGATTTTTTTTTTTTTTTTTTTAGGTCACTGCATGTAAAGATGATAGGGGTTGTCTGAAGAAAGTTGTGATGAATTTGAAACAAACAGTCAAAAGATCAAAACAAGAAAACATTATTCAGCTTTTACTGAGGTTGGCAAGAGAGTTATTGAGTTTAGATAAGAATACTATTAAGATTTTGCAATATATTTTTCTCCCATCTCTATTCCTCAGCTTCATCATAACTATCTTTTACAAGAGAGGGGAAAAAAACCCCAACAAATCAAGACAGCAAGAAAAAAGAAGCCTCTAAAGGTGACTGACTACACTATCTCTCATGTCCTGCAGCAAGAAAATTCCCATCTAAAATTCTCAGCTTAAGTAACAAGATGTAGAATTCTCCCCATTTTAATATTTTTCTGTGTACTGAAATGGCCACTGAGAGCTATTTCTGGGCCTCAGGCCAAGCAGGTTCAACAGATTTTATTTTATTTTATTTTATTTTTTTTAAACAAAGAAAAATACCACACACAAAACCCCACCAAAATCAGGCAATCAGCACCATGGTAAGAGAGAGCTTTTATCTTGGAACAGGTAAGAAAAATAGAGCTGGAAGTGTCTTTAAGGGTTATCTGATTCATCCCTCCTGTCCTAGGCAGGATCAAATAGCAAAGTAACCTGTTCTGGCAGATTTCAGACCCTTCATTAATTGTGGTAGCTAAAGGCAGCTGCGGATTTGCGTGACATGTCAGGACACCCCCAGACACACCGAGAGACAGAGCTCCAGGACGTGTGCAGCTGAACTGCTCTGTCCATGAAAGAAATAAGAGAAATACATTGTGAATAAGCCTGTGTCCATATGGAAAGTCTGCAATAAGTTAGGGGAGTACTTTAACAACTTCCTTTATATGTGATGGAAGATTTTCTGAAATAACTGGTGTCCTTAAAGCCTCAATATTAACACACATGGAGAAACTGTGACAACTTTATTTTGACACATTTCTTTACTTCCAGCAGCTGCAGAAGGGCCTATTCCTTTAGGTAGTCATCTTCCATATGCAACAAAATATATCAGCTTCTTTGGGAAGATAAGTACTGTGACTTTTAAAAACTTTTAAACCTTTTAATTATAACAACATGGGCTTCTGGAGAAGGCTAGCTCTCAGCTCACGGAGTCCCTCTCCCTGCTCTCCACTGATGTGTGTACTGATGATTCTGCTATATTCCATGAAAGATAAAATGCAGAGAAATCCAATATGCTGCTTCTCCTTTAGGAATTCATTTGCTGATAAATAGTTATTCTGTCAAGAAGTATAACAGTGTAGGGAGACATCAAAAGAATTTGCCCAATTTCTTTCTTGTGTACAGTACGCATCTGCAGTGCCTGCACTGTGCAAGCTGTTTAAGAAAATAAAATCTAAATCCTCAAATTCAGGGCAAGCATTGTATGGGGTATATACTGTCTGACCCAGGCTATAAAGTGAATTCACTCTATCTTTGAAAGTCTGCAAAATGTGTTTTAAATGTACTACACTTCCAATAAAAAAAATGTGTTATTCAAATATATACAATGCACAAATGAGCACTGCACATATGCCTTAGCCCTGCTTAATCCCTCTAAATGAGATGGGGTTTGTTTTTTTGGGTTTTTTTGGTTTGTTTTGTGTGTGTGGTTTTGTTTGTTTGTTTTTTACTGTAACATTTGATATTGGGTTTGGAAAAAAATTAATTTTGAGTTTCATGAATAACCAAAATATTCTTGAAAAGGGCCTTGTTTCTTGACTCTTCTTATTCCTCTCCATTTCTATTACCAGTGAAAAATATGGTAGGCCAAAGAGAGAGCAAGAGAAAGAGAGAAAGAAAGAGAACAACATCTCAGGACAGGCAGTCATCAAATAAAACTTTTCTACAAAAAGTTGATCCATAAGATGTTGAACAGCTCTTTTTTTAAATGGAGTAAGACAAGCAAGGATAAGTCATATCATATTTTTGAGAAAACACACCAAAAAACAGTTAACCCTAGTTTTATTCTTTAGTTAACCTCTGAAAAACATATTTTCCTTATTTAAACACGAAGCGTTTTTGCTCTGAAACACTTCACTCATCGGTAGATGTAAACTCTTACGATATAAATAATCTGTTAATCTATTGAAGCTGCTTTAATTTATTAGTAATTTCTGTCACATACCAAGTAAATAGTGAAATACAATATAGAATCCAGACCTTGAATCTTGTCAAGTAATGATGAGTATGGGGAAAATATGTTAACAAGTTGGTTCAAAATTTAAAGACTATCCTAGTTTGATTTCAAATTGGTACTGGTACAATAATATATATTGCCTTTTGAAACATATCTATTCCATAACTGATAACACAATATGGATTATAATAATATCTTTCTGAAAACAGTGATTGTAACATATAACATAGATGACATTCATTGAAACGTAACATGTTCACAACTTGAAAAGGACAGAAAGATAGTCTCCTGGAGGCTACAGAGAAAAGTGAAATAGTTGCTGTTATGGAAAATAAAATCACCAATTACTGCAGTAAAAATGAAGAGACCTAGCGATCTGTCCTCTCCCTGCATAGCCAGAATACAGAACGCACACGGGTATGTAGATGCCCCTGTGTTCAAATCCAAACATCCAGGGATATGCCTGAGCAAAACACTGCAGAGCTCGCAGTGTTGGGATGTTCCATGTTGGTGTTTGTTTCCACCCGCCATCTGTCTCCCCTCGTGTTTGGGGAGCAATGAAACCTGTATATTAGCCAGAAAAAGAGATCAAACTGGCTGTGAGGGGACATTTAGCTCATTTCTGACTGCAAGATGAATTACCCCTTATTTCCCATGTTAGCTCGTATGTTCTGAACTCCTAAGATTATACTTATTAAAACTATGATGAAAGTCTTCAAGCTAAGAGCCAAAGATCTGATAATTGAACCAAAAATGGGAGAAGTCTTGCAGCGACGATACTCCTTTATGAGAATGCCAAAACGGGGGGGAGGCACAGCGTGCTATTCCCGTGCAAAGCAATTACCTCTACGCTGTGTGCCACTGCAGACTGAAGCGGCAGAGCTGACAGATCAGAGGAAGCACCGAAGCGGGGACTATAGGGACTATAGCTACACCCGGTTCTGCTCCCGGTTCACCTATTTCACTGAAGTTCAGCAAGAGTCGAGCACATGCTGGTGGGGAGAATCCTCTCATTCTGCAATACCTTATATGCAATATAAACCACTGTATGTGCCCACAGGAATAATTTATCCGTGGTTTCTAAAAGCCAATCTGCCAGCACGCAGGGATCTGTTAACACATCACTCAACTTTGCAGGTTGGCAGATTACTGCCAGAAACTGCACGTTATTGTCCCGATGAGTAGAGCAGACAGATATTCCAGCCTTTGAGACAGGGCATTAGCCTGTCTGCAACCTGAGTTCAAAGCACAAATCCCAGCTGATCAGCATCGTTTAACCTAAGCCCCTTTTCAGCACAACCACTACCTTCTGTTACTTCTAACCAATTTCTTTTTAAGTTTCTCCCATCGTTTCTCCCAGGCTGGTAACATCAATGCAAATCCACCTGCATTAATGCAATACGAATTTTCAAATACAAGTGAGCTGCTAATGGTATTCGGTTGGTTCACCAGGATCTCGGAGCCTCTCCACAGCCACATAGCTGCAATATAGAGGCAACGTTGAGGTCCCGGGCTCAGCAGCTTGACCACTGGAGCTTGCACTGCCTGCCATCGCCTGTCTACATCTGTCTCGTGCCAGAAAGCCAATTCCCTTCCCCATCTCCCCCCGTCCGGGGATTGTGCAGCGTTGTTGCTTGTTTCGTCCTGGTAACTCAGTCAAAGGTGACGCCACAGACAACTAAGAAGCAACTTCTTGTGACACCACTTGTGTTAGCCATCACTTTCCCTATCATGTCCATGTTCTGGTGGCTGCCCTAAGGACCCCAAAATCATACGGAGCTGTTTGTTTTCTCTTATTCTTCTCATATAAATCCACAAGCTGCCAGTAACTCCAGTATCAGCTCCTAGCAGCACAGACTACTATTTTTTTTTCATTTCTCTGTCAAACAACATGTCAGTAGGTAACTGTCCTTGCTTCTCTGATGCCATTCTGAAGCTTAACAGTGCTAAATATTGGCTGATTTAAATGCAGTTCTTTTAGCTGGCTTTTCATTATTTTGATTTTCTCTTTTTAAACAGACCTTTTGTAATGAGACAAATAGGCCAGCAGTAAGATGCCCAAGAATATATTTTATTGAATGTAGCTTAAAATCCTATCTCCGTTGTTGTAAATTACTGACTACAGTATGCTCTGTGTGCAGCAAAAATAGATTTGACATACACTATCACCTGTTCGGCTTAGTATCTTGCGATAAGGCTATTTTAGAAGTAAGGATAATATTTAGATAAGCTCTCTTTAAAAAAAAAAATCATGGCAATGACATGAAACCACTTGATTAAATATGTATCTTGCATTTCTTTTAATAACCTAAGAAAACATTATGCCCTCCCCTTATTTACAGAGGCAGGCATCTCAGGAACACCCAGACTCCAACCGGTACACCTTGCTGGGCTAATGTAACTGGGAAAGGTTATTTTTGACACACAGATTTACATTCTTTATTGGGAGCTCGGCAGTGTTCTCTTTCCAAAGCTGCTCTGAGCATCTTTAGCCTTAATTACACACCTGTACACTTTCATCAGCTCCTAGAATCCTATTTAAAAACCTTGTCTGAACATTTTGTGTTTACATGGGCTGAAACGCTCCTTTTTTGAACACAGGTCCATAATTAGTTTCCTCTGCAGAGGTAGTGATTTCAGATTGCAAACCAATAGGTTTAGTTTTCTTTTTCCTTCTCAAAATAATGCTATATTTTTTTTGTCCAGATAAATAAATCATCAGATAATATATTACCTAACCTAGAAGTTATATTCACTGAATGTACCACCACCAACAGCTTTAATTCTCAACAGCCAATGCTTATGTTAAGTCAGAAAGTAGGGGAAAGTAATTGTCACATCTTTGACTGTTTCCAGTGTTTTATTCTCTTTAGATGTAACTAAAATGGCAATATTTTTGCTGAATGTATATCAGTGTTACGCTTATGCATAAAAGATAAAAGTATTTTCAGATTGGAGTGCACTTCAAATTCAGCCTCTCAATATACAAGCTTTTATGCTCCTCTTGAGGACAAGTGAATTAAACTGAAGCTTCAATGCGCTGATACTGTACATGTAGCCGATATAAAACAGGCAAGGCAAAAATGATTCTGTTCTATAACCATCGAACGAGCATGTGAAGAGCTTCAATTGTTTCTGCATGTGTTAAATCCCAGTTCCTGTGACCAAGAAGTACAGTCTCTACCACCCTAAGACCATCTTGTACCACAGCGCAATCACAGCAGAAGGGACATGCGAATTTAGAGTTGTCGTTTCCTGGTCCTGGGGTCAGTACAGACTGGCAGTGCACACTCCAAAGCAGCGCTGGCAGACATAAATGCCATCCTATTGCAGTATCAGCATCTGAGAAAGCTATAGGTGTTCTGGTACCTACAGAGGAAATGACCCAAAACAGCCCATGACAAAGCAGGTCAGTTTTGAACACCATGGTGCCACAAGTGCCATACAATTATTTCCCAGAGTTCAATCCATGTCATACCCAGCACGTGTCTATGTAGATTTAGAGCTGTATAGGGCTCCCAGTAGTCATCTTAGCAATCGTTGCTACCACAAAACAAGGTCAACTATACCCTTTTCTCAAATATTTGTCTATCCTCTTATTAAAAACTCCAATACAAGAGATACAACAAGCTCTCTGCATTATTTGTGCAAGCCCTCATGTATCCTCAGAGATGGAGTTTTTTCCTACTATCTAAGCTAAATCTCCTACTGTTATTATCTGAACAGCAATTCTAATGGCAATTTGGATCAAAGGAGTATGCTTCTTGCCATGGTGTGAAGAACAGTGAGATGACATTAGTCACTTTGCTTTCCAGTGACTGCCAACTTTTTATGATTAGTAGAGCAGTAAACGAAAATAAGACTTCTGCAGAATCACAAGGAGCCCCATAAAGCTTCTGTCCATGATTCAAAGAAGCCATTTACCACAGCTACGTGCAGCTTTCCTATGCAAACAAATATGTGTTTTCCAAGAGAACAAAAATAAAGGCACATTTAAAAGAGCTGAATTTTCATCAGATTAAATTCAGAGGTGGAAGAAACAATTCAGGTGAATTAACAAATTACCTAAACTTCTCAAATGAGCTTTGAGATTTATATGTGACTCAATGTAGCTTTTCTGGATGCAATTAGAGGAACATCTGGAAATTCAGCTAGATCATTTGAAAAGCATTTGCAATTTCAATGGATTATTCAACTGAAGAATGGACAAGTTGCAATTTTTCCTGTAAACACAGCTATAGCTTCCGAAGTCTTTCCGACTTCTATTTACACAGAATAAAAACAACACCAAAAAACAAAAACAAAACCAAAACCAAAACAAAACACTGGCTAGGATAAGATATTGAAAAACTAAATAAATGCAGTTAAACATGGCAAACGCATTTAAAAATAAAACTCATTGCCAGCAATACTCCATTGCATTTCATTACCAAGGAGCATATTGCATAAAAAAAAAAAAAAAAAAAAAACAAACCAAAAAAAAAACAACCAAACCAAAACACTGGCTAGGATAAGATATTGAAAAACTAAATAAATGCAGTTAAACATGGCAAACGCATTTAAAAATAAAACTCATTGCCAGCAATACTCCATTGCATTTCATTACCAAGGAGCATATTGCATAGATATCTTCTCCCTTAACTGTGGATTTCCCCTTGAATTGTTTATGCCCTTAAATGTAATTAGACAAAGGCTGTAAATGCAGTACTAGAATCCAGAATCAGACCCAGAGTAACTCAACAAGGGCTTAGACAGGTTTGAAAGAGATAAGGCATTCATTACTTTTATTTTAGAAGCCATTTAAATCTCAAGTCAAGCAAGTAACATTTTAGTCTAACTAAAGGCAAATCTCAACTGATCTTAAAAGATCTGTTCTCCTGGGTCTAAATCAAAAAGACAAAACAAAAATCACAAAGCATGCTCTCTTTCCAGTCTGAAGATGAGCCAGATCCCCAAACCAAAAAAATAAACCATAAAAAATTTGCCAGTGTCTATGAACAGAAATTGTGCTCCGACGTATAAGGGAATGAGAAAAGCAAGGTCTTGGATTTTGGGGCAGGACCATCATTTTGAATATCTACTCTACACCTGGGCAGTCATGACCCATTGTCCTAAAAGAACAATGACTTTGTACTATGTAGTTTTTTTAAAACGGGTTTTGTTTGGTGATGTTTGAGTATGGCAGAGATGGAAAAAGCAACAGACTTCAGAAATCCTCATTTCCCTAAATAAAACCTAGCCTGCCAGCTACCATGACTGACGTTTCTATTAGCCCTGTAAGTGGCAGTGCCAGCAAGATGCAGTTTGTGAACATCTGGACGTCTTTGTACTCATTTCTGTTGTCAGTCTACCTATTCAAAAATTTTTCATGTGGTTTCTGAATGGCCACAGATAACCTGTCTTAGACAGAAATACCTAGCAATTGAAGGAAGGCCACAGCAGTTTCATATATTTGCATACAATAAACTAACCTTGAGCTTCATGACTTTACTGCCCGTGTTTGTGCGTGACTCACCGCTATAGCACTTCTCGATGCAGTACACCTGAACCAGCCGTTCTCTTTCTTAACTGTAAGGCAAAGCCAAAAAAAAAAAAAAAAAAAAAAAAAGGAAGGAAGCAAAAGTGTGGCACTAAACAAATGAAAGTTTTGCAAATGATATTGCTGTTTGGAAAGAGCTACAGAGAAAAAGAAATACATATTCTCCTCTCCTGCACGTGTTGCACATTTTGGCAAAATTATCTTCTGGTACATAGATGCAACGCTTTGAATAAATCCCATCCTAAGCATGTGTTACCATCAATGCCCTAATTTTCCAAACTCTAAGTGCATACATAAGCACACTAAATCAACAAGATTATTTATACTTAAGTATCAGCAGAGCATGTGAAGGTAAGCCTTTTTAAGATCAAGGCCTATAAAGATGAAAACAGACTCAGGGGAACACATGGTTTCATTCAGAATTTCTGCATTGGATCAAATAGCTCAAAATATTTGTAAAATGTAACTTTTCTTTATTATTATTATAATTAAGATATTCTGGAGAACATATAAAGAAAAAAAAATCAAAATGAAGCAAACCAACCAACCCCATTAATCATTTACAGATGTGATCAAGATTTTTCTCCCAACTCTGGTGAGATTTTTCACTCTAGATGTCTCTATACATTAGACACTGAAAGTGTGGTACATGAACAACAGAAAGAGAACAGGGAAAACCATAATAGCATGGATTCCTTGAGAGAAATTTGCTTTAAGTTTCTCTTGTTCTCTGCCTATGTCTGCTTTCCTTTGCCTAGAGCCTCTGTTCTAGTACTGCTGTAGTAAAATACCATTTAAAATTATAGTATGACCTGTTTTACATGAGAACTCTTCCACACTGGGGCATGTCCCTTACAAACAAGCTGTTATCTCTCTCTTTAAATCCAGCAGTCCAAATATCATGTGAAACAATAATTTACAGCTATTGTAATTCAGAACACAACAAACAGCTCATTAGCTGTTGTATCACACTCATACTAAGTTTGACATAAGATGAAACAATGATTTACCCAACCTTAAAAAAAAAGAGACATCTTTCCTAAAGGAGATGGATTAAAGTCCAAAAGAGATATCAGCTATTTGTGGTTATTAAAGATCCTAGGACATGTTTTGCTAGAATGAGAATTTCACCCAGAAAGTCTTCATTAAATGTAAATAATGAATTATCAACATACAGCTATCTAGAGCAAGCTCATATTTTCCTAAAGGACCAACACCCAGTGGTGATGTTCAGAGCTGTCTTCAGGTTCTGGAAAAGAGAAATGAGGGGATCATATACACTTACAGGATATACTTCAGCACTACTTTGATTATTTAAGCAGTACTCAGAATCTGGGAAATCACCATATTGTGGAAAATATTAAATAGCAATATCTTAATCAACAACCATTAAATATTTGGTAATAAACCCAGATATCAGGACTGGTCTTATTTCTTGCAATTATTCTCCAGAGAAAAATACCACAGCCTAGCAGAATTTAAAAAGTGTATACTAAAATTTCACATGGGTGAGTCCTCTGAAATTTGTTTTATTTTTAAACCATACTTAGCGCACACATGTCCTAAAAATATGAGAAAAGCAGTATGGTTCATCCTGTTAGAAATCAATTTGCTGAAAAAAGGGCTATTCTGTCACAAATTATAACAGTATAAGGAGATATCAAAAGGAATTGTTTACTTCATTTTCTACAGAGAAGGATTCCAGCTTCATGCTTTGCTTTGAGATGAGTTTTCCAATACTACAGTGCCTGTGCAGCAGATATAACCAGGGCAGCTTATAAACATATATAATCTTTCATTTTGCAGTACATTGATATTTAGCGATGTGCAACCATTGTGGAGCAGCTCAGCAGCTGCTCAGCTTAGGAAATTTAAATTAGACATTAAAGGCAGGCTAATCTGCTTTATGATTAACAGAACATTAAACGTGGACATCTCTGGCCTGCTTGAACTTGAGCTATTCCTGAATGGTATGGAGTTCTCCAAGGCCAACAAAATCCTTTTTGAAAATGCAGGCATGAGGGAAGTTAGGTCTAAAATTTTAACTGAAAAAAAGAAGGCATTTATGTGACATCTTCATTGGGACTTCATTGTATATGAGTACATACACATCAAGCTGCATCTTAACCTAACCCTTGTGGCTACTAGGGTTTTTACTGAGAATTAAACCTATTAATTTTTTTTAGCACAATAAAAAATACTTAATGGCAGCTACTTGGACAGATTTAAGACGTTACCAAAGCTATTCTAAAGAGCAAATAATGGCTATTGATTGCTGAATATGCATCCTACATGTAATATTGAAACCTGTCTGAGAAGTTATCTTCTGAAATGTAACACTGCGGTAACTAGCGGGTTTCTGGTGCAGACACACAGAATGATGGGAAGGAGGGGGATAAGGGATGCTTTGAAAAAGGTTTTGATTACAAAAGTCAAACTCACTGACACATTAAATTATGAAAACAAGCCCATTTTCCAATACACTCTATTACTTTCTCATTACTTGTCAGGTGCCCTTTTTTTTTTTTTTTTAATAGTGAAAGTTGAAATCAAAAGACTTTTAAACAGTGGGTTGCAGTACCCAACTTGCTGGAGATTATGGAGTCCGAGCAGATATAACTAATACATCATATAATTCTCATTCACATATATAAGCAAGACATACAGAGTCTGCAAAGCTCCTAATTGCTCTCTGATAGAATCTATGATCTTTTTCCTGCACATTTTTATTCTTGGCAATATTTCCTCTCCCTCAGGAGATAATCCAATATCAGCTATATTATACCACATAAATCTCCATTAAAATTAAGGAGAGAGTTTCCACCCATGCCCATGTGTATTGTTTTGCATTTAAACTGCACTTACACTACAGAGAAATAGGATTCATCCTGTGGCTAAAGTGCTTGAGTGGGTCTCAGGAGAAATAGGCTTAAGTGTTGTCTGTGTCACAGACTGTACATAACAATGGGGAAAAAATCATTTAAAATTTCTGTTCCCACATAAATATTAAAATACCATTTGCTTATTGGCCCTGATCCTACAGATAGTCATAGAGAAGAGGAAGTTAAGTCTGTGAGTAATTTCATTCACAGCCAAGTTGCAGGTCAGCTCCTGGCACTCCAGGGAGACCATCACAAAGTGGGGAAAGTGAGGCAGCTATTTCAGACTGGTACTGTGTTTCTGTCTCCAGGTTACTGAGATTGAGTCATTCTAAAAAGAGGATTGAGACAGATATTTATTTCAAAAACAAACCAAAAAACCCCAAACAACCCCATGGGCTCCACGTAGGGTCCCTCAACCAGGATCCTGGTCGCTAGCTCTTGAATGCTCGCAGCCTGGTCCCCACCATGAGCTGTCGTCTGCCGGCAGCCCCTGGGACCAAACGACTGTGATGGACTCCACCACCTCCAGGAGCCAGGTGTCATCTGGAAAAGTTCTGCTGAATACCAACAACTGCTCCCATTTTTTTATAGTCCTCTCCCATGTCTTAAGTGCTTCCTCCTTCAGCACTCGCAGCAGCCCAGCACAGAGAAGTGCTCCAACACTTGCGCTTTTTTTAAACACTCCCCATGTTACAAAATACTTTCACATCATGTTTAATTCCATCCTCTTGCACTTTCCTGTCTTGCATACCTGAAGCTCATGGAGGGTTTTCAGATTTATAGCTCTTGGGACTGGCATCTATAGAGTTAATTTCAAAGCTTAAAGAAGTAAAATCACCTCCAGGCAAACCCCTTATGAGCAGTAAGCATTGCCATTCATTTCTAATCCCTGCTTCTCTACACCCACAGGAAATAACCGTGAGAAATACGGATACCATGAATCATTTATGGTGTTTACTTGCATGAAAAATTGCTTTCCTTACCTGTATGATCAGGGTGTCCATTTCAGTTTGTCGTGCCTTTCAGACAGCAACGGCAGGCCAAAATAGAGGCTATTTGCTACCCACACCCTCACAAGGGCAGACAGCTGGGGCACTTTTACCTGAAATACAGTTGTTGCCCTTCTGCTAATTGCCACATCGCCCACTTCTGGGCTGACTCCTGAGGCAGTATCTCCAGCCCATCACTTCAAGGAAGCATCACCTCAGGAAAGATAATTCCTGATACAGCACTACAGAATAATGCAGTTGCTTGGGGAATAACAAACCAAAAACTTGTGCAGAAAGTTAAAAGTCAGCTTAATATAATTCTGGAAACATCATGTTTTCATTAATTTAATTACCATCCAGATCAGTACTGCGAGTGTCTGCTCCTGTTAACTGACAACTGGTTTTCCAATTATGGTGTTCATAGCAGTAATCACTTTAAAACTAACACAGTCATCCTCCCTTTCGTCCAAATAGAGCGCTTGGAAATCATTCTGAGGAGGTACGAGAAGCTGTGGTGGGAGCAGGGAGAGGACGGTACTGCATGGGACACCTCTGCTTCCCTCCACTCTTTCACGTACAGCTCACCTCTACCCTGCAACAGCTCTGCGAGCTCCCAGGCCCCTTGACAAGCAGGATGGGAGTGTTGGGAAGGTGGAAATCTTGCCGCACCACCTAACACCCCTCGGATTACTGGCTAGCATTACAATACAAAAATCAACCACCTTTTGCCCGACAGGATCCTGGGGGTATATGAAGGTAGGATGCCCGACTGGAGCAAGCTGCAACTCCTCACTGTAGATTTTGCTCTCATAAACTCAGTATAAAAATCTACATTAAAGTTTCAATAGCGTGTCCCTCTTAACCCATGTACTAAAGAATCATGCAGTCCTGGAGAATAAGATAAAACCCCACTCGATGCAATAGTCATCTCAGTTCTGGAAGTAATGCCATTATGGTTAGATAAGGGCATATAGGAGGCCGAATCTGATGTTGGTGGATAAATCTGGGCATGCAATAGATGTCAGGCATCGTACATCCCAGTACTGGAATTTTTTAATGCCACTGCTCCTTATTTCAGCAAATTGTGAAGCTGAAAGTTTCAGGTTCATATTGTCTTGTCTCAAATCTCGTTCACAATTTTGATATATAGATGACAATATTTTATTAAGTTATACCAATGACTTCTATTATTTGTCCTCCCCCCCCCCCCCCCTTTTTTAT
>KL276781.1:87022-101324 GCA_000699545.1 Podiceps cristatus
ATACTTTAGCAACTAACTCCCATTTGAGGTAGAAACATCAGTGTATTACACGCAGTACCACCAGTAACTGATACATGCTGGTGGTTTTTCCACACTTTCTGTTTTCCCTGGAAATAGATAGGCTGAATTATTGCAGACAATTTTTGTCTTTGGTGTGGAAAGACGCAGAGCCACGTCCCCATGGAATTTAAATCTAAAGCTGACGTTAACTAGTTAACTTTGGGCACTCTTCATCCACTGCAATTGAGCTTTGCAGGTGGTGGAGACTGCTCTGCTCTCCCTTTGGCATCTCTATTGAATTAAATAGAAAGACACTTGCTTACAACAAGGAGCTCCAAATCCAGCATTTATTCAAAGCTGTCCGATCTTGTACACTGAGTCAAGTCCATCTAGTATTTCCAGGCATTATTTAACCCAAGTTTGTGAGGGGTTTGGAATCTTTGTCTGACACTCCTAGTTTTTAACACAGAAATTTCCTCAAGCCAATCAAACTCAAATTAAGATCTCCAGATGGTTTCAGATGTAGTGTCATTGCATTTTTTTCGTAAAAAGAGAGTAACACCTTTCTGTTTGCTGTTATAGTAAAAGTCAGTCTCAGAAAGGTATTACATTAGTACTGGGATAGCCATGATAATCAGCAGTTTACTACAGTGCTTATTTTACATATTTTCTACCATAGCAAGGATTGCCAAGACTTTAGGTTTCTGCTAGTGGGTTATTGGTAATGTTCTGGACTCAGCATCATACATAAACTGGACTCCCCTAAAATAGCTAAGTGTGAATAATATTTCATAGCCACTCAACATAACTCCAAGGGAAGAATAGAAAAAAAAAAAAAAAAAAAAAAAAAAAAAAAAAAAATAAAAGCAGTATAGCTAAACTTGATGCTTGAGTAAGGAAGATATATACTTAGAAACTAAGATTTTTTCAAAGCCAGTCAGAGAAATAACATTTCATCTTGTAATTACAGTGGGAATGTCAGCTCCACAGTAGCCACTCTGAGAAGTTCAACCATAATTTTGCTGTTAACTCTCTCCAGTTGATGCCTCAAAATTATGCCACCTATCAGCACTTTAAAACGTTCTTCTCCAACGCATGGTGACTCACATCTCACTGCAGGCATTGGTGGACTTGTTAGCCTCCTCCAGAACTTTTATTGTCTGACTGACTTAATGAAATGTGGGCTGCTTTATTCTAATATCTACAGCAATTCTGTACCTGAGTTACCTGCATTTTTATATTTATAAATAGCAATTTGCGTGTACATTTCACATTGTATTTGCAGATCTCAAAGCACTTTGCAAAGGATATTTTCCCCACTTGTGTCTCAAAAGAGAAAGAACGAACAATCCTATTTACTCATTTGCTAAAAAGCAACATTTTTTAGCCCATCACAATGGTATGATGTACTCTCTTTCATCAGGTAGTATTGTTATCCTAACAATACTAAAGATGGTAATAAACCAGGCAATAACAGCAACCATTTTACATGTTGAAGCAGCAGGAAAAAGGACTCCAACTTGGCTCTACAGATGCTGCAAAATCAACAGGCTCATCATGCAGAGCAGAGGCTCTAGAGCCACTTCAAACTGAAGCAATAAAGCATGCGAACAGATTACAGGCTCTGTAGTTAATCTAGTGCTTTACATCATAGTCCTTTATAGCAGAGTGCATTAATACCATGCTCCAATGAGCATAGCAATAGATGGAAAGATGTAATAGCATCCCTGGATCCTAAATAATATATAGGAGGCTTCATATGGTGGGGAGCTGTTTTCTACTCTTGTGGACCTGTTACTTTTCAGAAGTGCTAAAAATTATTTCCTTCCATCAGTCTTAAAGGAAGAATAAACCAGGCTAAAATGCAGCATGTTTACATTCAATATCCTGGCCCAATGAAGTTTGGAGTCTTTCAGAAGATGTGGGATGAGTTTAATTTCAGCATCATTTGACTAAATCTTACCCCTCGGTTTGCTTAATTATAGAGACACTGAAAGAGAGATGAGATCATAAATCTCACAGAGTGTTGGGAAGCAACGCTAGTTAAAATTCAGCTAATAGAAAAGAGGTGACTCCTGCGAGATTCAGCATGGATACACCATAGAAACAACGGCAAAAAAAGCACAACTATATTAATTATGAGTAATACTTACTAGCTTGTCTTTTCCAATATATTTACTGTACCACACTGGACACTTGTAAGGACACACAGTGCCTCCCTGTTTCGCTTCTCACCTAATTCCTAGTGGCTTCCGAAGAAAGATGCAGAGAGAGCAGAAAAGAGCGTTCCTGTCCTTACAGAGAGCCACAGCCCAGAGGAACCGAGCGATTTCTTCAGCACCTCGCTGGAAATTTGTGAGGGACACCACACAAACCAGATGTCCCTCCTGCCATCCCAACTCACTACCAGTGTTTTTTATAACTGACTCAGGTAAAGATAAAATCTTTTTAATTAGATAGCCTTGTGTTTCAAATAAAGATTATAGTCACAGGTTTTCTTGACACACGCCTTTATTCAAACCAACACCTCTGAGAACTGCAAGTTCCTCAACAGACCAATCACAAAACCAACACCAGATCTTAAATCTTCCCCTGCAATTCTGACTATTTGGTCTTTTGCTTTGCATATTTTTAAAAGACAGTGTGACAGGGAGAAAAGGTACAAAATATTCTCCACAGACGGTTTAGAAAAATTGTAAATGGAACTCCAGAATGAGGCTTTTATGTCTGGGCTACTCTGATAAAGCAGACTACTGTCAGTCCCAAGTAATGTAATCACATAGCGCAGTTTTAAGGTGACAAACGCATTGATCCTTGCTGATAGTTGTTTTGCATCCTTTATTTGAAACACACACCAAGCCAGGCTTATAGGAAAATTCTCTGAACCTGAGATAAACTTCTCAATTGACTTGAGTCAAGTTTTGTTGCAAAATGCAAATCCTGAAACTTTCTTCCAGATTGTTTTTTCAATTAACACCTTGCTCAGAGCTAATTCACAGTCTTTAAATGAGCCAGTGAGACACTTTGATCTCTTTCCTTCCACACCATACTTTTTGCTTGATGGGGAAAGCTTCCTCTGGTCTTCCTGCTTAAATACTTCTGGTACATGTAAAACAATAGCCTGATTATATCTTTCCCTCATTATCTGGGGTGTAACACAGCATCTCACCTTTTCAAGTACAGTGGATAATCTGTTCCGAAGAGCAGCTACTCTGACTACACTGCAGCCCTGTTCAAGTGACATGTCTGCGCTGTTCAAATGAGTTAAGTCCTGCCTCACTCTAACATATCTGCTAACAAGGACCTGGAGGGTTTATTCATGTAATCATGCATTTATTGTTATGCTCCAGTCTTTTTTTCAGTGCTACCATTAGTAGCTATGCAGAAACTCATCTTAGAATAGCCTTCTGAAAGCCCAGGATTTGCTTTGTAGGACTTGGCATGCGGCATGGAATATAGTTAGAGAAAAGACTGTGTGTTTCCAGAATTACTCAATATATTGTGATCAATAGTAAAAACTAAGTCCTGGGGTCAGCCTGAACCTTCTGCACAGCTTCTCTTAGTGACTGTTTTAAGTTGCAACTTAGTGACTTCTCATTAAATTCACCTGGAGTTAGATCTTGCCCACATTATACAAAGGCTACAAATGGAGCTTGTGCCTTTCAGTTTTACACTAAAGAGAAGATTATCCTTCAAACAGTTTTGTGTATAAGATGGTGATCTTAGCATCTACAGCTCTCTCAAGGACAGAGAGAAAAAGAGGCTTCTGCAGAATCCCTTGATTTATTGCACATAATGTATATGGATTAGAATCTCTCCATACAGAGCTGATGTATCAATAAAGGCGGCAGAAGCTCAATTCTCTGGAACATTTTCATTTCATGGGGTTTTTTTGTTTGGTTGTTTTTTTGTTTTGGTGTGGTTTTCGGGGGTGGTGGTGGTGGTTTGTTTGTGTGGTGGTTTTTTGGGTTTTTTTTTGAAAATATATTCTATCCAGATATAATCCTGAGAATTCTTTGTACCACTATGGTGTTACAGAGAAGAGACCAAAAATCATGGCAGTATGCAGTTCCACCTCACGTCAAAATTGTTCTGCTCATACTTTCCATATAAACTTTTCAAAAGAGCTGCATTTGTCTTTCTCACTTTCATTCATCTATGAAACTCTTCCCAGACTGCTAGATATAAGGGAGAGTGATTATCTTTAACCAAACGTTCTCTCTTCTGTTCTTGTAAACTATTCCTATGGAGAACATGCCTTATGCAAATTCTTCTGTGTGTTGACTCAAACAGACCAATACCTGAAACACCACTGTACCAAATCAAAACTTTACAATCCGTTCAAAACAGCAATTTTATCTGGCAGTTTGGTTTTGTGTTTTTATTCTTTGGAGTACCATAAACCTGATATTTTGTATAAATAATCAAAAAATATCTTTCAAATAAACCAAACTAAGATAGATTTTCCAGTAATTTTTTTGTTTATTATAGAAAAGATGTGTTGGAAGCACAGCTAAGTAGCCTAAAATCTCGACACTGTTCTTTGAGACAAGATAGCAGAACAATTGACATTTTCTACTGATTATACGCAGGGTAATCCACAGAGAGAAAAATAAGAGTAAAGAGATGGAAAACTGAGCTGAGTGTTTCACTAGTGCTGCTGTTGTCTGAATGTTAATCAATAAAGCAATAAATAAGCTGCCAAGTTAGGCATATCTTAGCTGTGGATTTTGGCCATAATTCTCTAGAGCATGTTTAGGAAGAGAAAGAGGTTGATTTCTATTGAATTTGTATTCAAATTTAAGCTTTAGAAACAAAATACAGATCTTCAGTTAACACTGAAGGAGTCATTTCTTTCCACTTCAAGAACAGAATAAAAATGTCTTTCTGCTACAATGTTCAGAAAACTAAACTTCTCTAGGAGTTTATATGCAACGAGTCTTTAAATTTTTTCCTGTGAATGATTCTGAACAAGATGCATGTGGAAAAAGCATAGCATCAACAATTATAAATTATGTATTTCAAAAAGAACTGAACCGGACTTCTAAGATAGGTACACAGCCTTAAGATGTCTACTATGTATGTCTTCCACCCTTGCAGGTTTTCAAGACTTTGGTAGACAAAACCGTGGCTGACCTGGTAGTCCTTTGACTAGAGGGATCACAGACCTCCAGAGGTTCCTTATAGCCAACACTTCTCTGATTCTGTTATGTCTTCCAAGGGAAAACAAAAAACATTTCTACTTTCTTCATTAGTCTATTTTCTTATTCTAGTTCATCAATCTAGTTAAAAAAAAAAAAAAAAGGTTATCTTTTTCCAGAAGGAATGCTAGCGAAAACAATCAACTGAGAAATAATGGACAGAAGCCGCATCCAGGTAGAAAATAAATAGCAATAACTTAAAAAAACCCCCCAAAACGTGAAACTTGTTCCAATCAAAAACAAACAAAAAAAGCTGCAAACTAGAAAGTCATTTAAGATACTACAATAAATAAGCTAAATGTTACATAATGGAAACAAAAGTAAGCACAGCCTGTACTATATGAAGAGTACAGCACACCCTCTTCAGAATTACAGCTCTGCACTGGAGCAGAAAACAAAGTGTGATAATCCGAGCCAATTAATTGGAATTAAAATCAATGGAGAATTCTTTAAGAATTAGAGCAACCTCCTTCAGTGGTTTTGTCATGAACTGATTTATTAAAATATATCTGCTATTTTCCGATATTGTTAAAACATGGAGGCCTGTTGCCATACTGAGAGATTATTTAAAATTCTTCCATGAGTTTCCACCATTAATCTTTAAACCTAAAATTACTTCAGAGAGCCGACCTTTCATTTCTGAAACATGCTCTCCAGATGAGCGGTTGCTCTCCAAACTATGTCCACACCTCCAGTTTGTTTCTGTAGAAAAAAATCATAGACATTGCACTGTGTATCTTTTGCGACCAGAAGCAGAAGTGGGATATAAACCAAACAGGTCTTAGTTTTCCCAAGGGAACCTGAAGGGACCAGCCCACTATTTAATTTTAAAAGAGGCATTACAGAGAGAGCTCACAATTAATTTCAAAATATGTTTTCTTGAATTGGCATTTTTCCCAAGGGGAGGAACCTCATGTGACAACTGAACTCACTTTTTAGTGAAAACCGGCTGCCTCTCAGTTTAAAAAAATGTCACTGTTTATTGGTAATAACTCCTGAAGGTTGCAGTTACTGGTGTGCTTTACTTCTCATTGTTGATTATGTCTATGACCTTTGCAAAAATAACTTTCACCATGTAAGCCCAAACTCAGCTTTCTGAATATTCACACATCTCAGATGGACTTTCTCCCCGTGACCCGTCTGGGCAGGGGAGCGCAGCACTTCTCAGACTGCCGTATAGTGAGCTGAACCTCACTATTGGACCATCGACAGCTTTCCTTGTGTTCAGCGGAACTACTGCTCTTCCCAGTACAATATGTGGTTAAAGACCATTTTAGACTGTTGCCAGAACATAAACGTGCTACAAGCCAGCTAGTTTCTATGGAAACCACTCTCAGTAAGACAGACACAGTAGGTCACTGCTTCAACAAAAGATAAACAAACTGGGAATAGCTAATACGTGAAACCTCAAATTATTTTCCTCTCTAAACAAGAGTGTTGTTTGCCCTCAGAGATAACTCTGGTTAAGAAGTAGCACATGCAGAAAGCGTAGACTGAACACTCCAATAGTTCTTACTAATTTGGGAAACACATTTTCAGCATTTTAAAAAGACTTACTTTTGTAAGGTGGTGAGCCAGTGCATGATCCCTTCAAAGGTCTCAAGTTTGAGTCCTTAAAACAGTGAGACATTCAAAATTGTCAGTTCTCTCTAAAGCAGAAGTCTTCATTTGAAGACTGTCCCTATTCATCCATCATAGTTTAGTCTCTATCTATTGTAATGCATCACAGGCAAGATTTTATAAGATGACAATCACTGGAATCATAAAAAAAAAAAAAAAAAAAAAGCTGGATTGTCAAGGAAACTTAGAAGATACTTGGATGCCCAAATCTCTTAGGAGCACATGTACATGTCAGCCTTAAGCTTTTAAAAGAGGTAAATTCCCAAAATGATTGCATTACTTTGTTTAGTCATACTGATTCAAAACCAAAAACTAATTCCCAAAACATTTCTACCTCCTGATCTGAAACAACTAGAAAATTAAATACAAACTGAAATTGATAACAGCTGCAGTTTCTCTGCAGTACATCCTCACCAGCAAATACTCTCAAGTATTTACTTATATATAGTATACTCATTCCAGTAAAAGAGGAACATCACAAGTTAAATGGAAATGGGCACAAAAGGGTTACAAAAGGCAATACCAAAGATTATTTTCACATTCAAATAGTCATGTTTTTCTACCATTCCTGAAGTTTTATAAATAACATAAGAGCTAGCTGGCATAGCAAGAGACCTAATTATAAGCAAGTTATAATTAAGTAGCATCTCTAAATTATATAATATCAATATAAATGTATTCATTATGTAAATGGTTATTTTATTGCTCATTTAAAATACATAATGGAAATGTAGATAGTAGGTGGACAGCATGCTAAATAAGGGCACAAATGAAGGAAACATAACTTGGCAGAGACAGAAGACGTAGGTGTGAAAGAACAAGAGCAACACTTAGTTCTCCCTTTGATAACAGACAACTATGTACACTCATGAGCTGGTCTCAATGTATTATATCCAAGTTTGAAGATTTCAGTCATCAGAGACAGTCACCATATTTGCTTTGAATTTCAGGAGCCTCCCTCCTTTCTCTCTTGAGAGGGCATGAGAAGAATGAGGAAGACATACACATCCAAACTCCTGCTATTTTCTCTACCAGAAACTCAGTCCAAAATAAATCCAAGAACTCCCCCTATATGTGAAGCTGACCGGCCCTAAGGGTCGAACAAGATACTTGAAAAGCTTAAAGCCAGTTTTCAACTACTTGAGCTTCTAAGAGCCAGAGACTAAAGAACTCGTCTTTTCTGTGGACCAGGCCAGGGGAATACTTACAGGCATGTGCTACCCAGGGAAGTTTCTGAACTCTGTGAGATGAAATAATAACAACTCATCACCCCAGACCAGAGCTGGGAATCTAAATACTCCAGGTGAACTATATTTGTAATTATTTCAAACAAGGCAGCATATTTATTAACCATATCAACAGGTCCAAAGTGCAGAGCGCAGCTGGGGCAGCTGACAAACACCATGTCAGTTCAGATAAATCTCTATGAAAAGCAGCGTAGCTACTCTATGTGGCACCTACTGAGTGGTCATGCTCAATTTTGACAAGAACTATATTTATTTTGCCAGAATGTGAAGCAAAATGATTTGGCATTTCTCAAAAAATCCTTTCTTCCCCCCTCTCTGTATTTAACATCTTGATTATTTTACAACCCCTGGTTCCAGCTACTGAAGTTGTCATCTTGTAGGCACTTAATGACAATATTTAGCTCTTGAGATTTTACCGGGGGGGGAAAAAAAAAAAGGTCAGTGCTTTCAAAAACAGTTCCTCATTTTGAGCATCTTTCTTGTGAAATTAAAAGTGTAAAAATTAGTAGTTCTCAGCATGAAAACCAAATATTAAAATACGTTTTAAAAATAAATACTCTGCCAAACATTTACTCAAATTTACTCAGAGTCCTACAAAAAGCTTCAAGCCAATTCCCAACTTTCTCCATTCCTTCTGCTTCTCTCCAAGCTGCTTTTTTCCCCAAGAGGCTTGGCATACCCTTTGCTTCCTTTTACCTTAGACATCTCCTGTTTAATTTCTTAATTATAAGAATGGTACTGCTTATCATTTAGCAGGAGTTATAAGTCATAATTAATATCATTACCACACTCCTATATGCCCACTATGTTACCCACCTCATGACTTACAGCTCACTAGTTGTTCAGCATATTTGCTACTGTAGTAAGAGAAAAATCCCCTTACTGTGTATTTCAGCTTGCCAAACTCCTGCCTGTTCCCCCCACACCTCCTAAGCGATTCTTTGAAAACAGAGTCACCAGGGGAAACCCCAGTTTTCAGATACCAATCAGACTTGGCTGAAGCAGCAGGTAGGGAACGTCCCTTCCTTAATTCGGCTGCCTTACAGCTGCTTTAGCACATCGTTCTATTATAATTGCTAACACTTGGTTAAGCTAAAGCCCCCAAAACTGCACAGTGTCTTTGGTGTTCACATCAAAAACCTAACCAAAACACCCCCAAGGCACTGTTATCAACAACAACAAAAAAAATCTTTTAGACTAAATTACATGGATTTCAGCATCAATTTTCAAAAGAATTGAAGGTGAATTTCCAGGTCTACCTTTTTTCAAGCTGTGCCAGGAATTGCTAATACTTAAAGCTTTGCACAGTTTTATTTACCTTATTACCACCTTTGAACTGAAAATCCATTCCAAAATTCAGAAAAATTGAAGTTTTTCTAGTGAATCATTTGTTTTAATAAATTGAAGCTTTGTCAAGTTAGGGAGAGACAGATGCCGAGCTTGCAAGCACCTAAGCATGCAGAGCTGTTCCCTCATTTGCAGATGCTTTACTATGTGCTTGAATATGCATTATGAGTAGTCCCGTTACCTTAAATGGGAATGATTCCAGTGTATAAAACTGGGCTGGAACATAAGGCTGTGTTACAGCTGGATATTAAGTAGTCTTACTTACTCTAATGAGTAAGATATACATATCCTTAAGGTTTCTTTTTTTTTTTTTTTTTTCCCTCTTTCTAGACAGGAATGAGGTTATTCTCTTCAGGCATGATATTTGTAGACTAAAAGGCTTGATCTTATTTTCCAGGCAATTCTTCCTTCAGGAGAGTTTTATTGTGAAATATGTTCAGACTTTGAATTTTACAAAAAGCCAACTCAGTTTTGTCATTTTGAGATGCTAACTCGGTTTTGGTCAAATGACTCTCACTTTCTGCTCCAAGTCCGGACGCAAGCAAGCTAATAATCCTCTTTTATCCCATCCCCTCTCTAACCCAGGCCCAGGGAACTCCAACGATGCCTTCCTCAGAAACACCAGAATAAGCACTCCAACACTACAGAGACGGTGCAGAAAACACAGAGAGATTATTTTCTGGAGCCTCTACTCTGAGCTTCACAAATGATTGCTCTAATAAATTCATCTGGGCTTTAGCCTGTTCAGTCAGGCAGCCGAGAAGTCAGGCTGTTAACTTTCGCTCTGCCCTAGCTAGTGGCCATACCAGCGGTCAGGCCAACCAGCCCCATCCCACACGGGGTCAGGGGAGCAGGACGGGGGCAGGACCAGTTCTGGAAATCTTTTACCTGATGTATGACGTCCATCAGGTCTTTGCCTGCATAAAGGACGTAATTAATCTTTTGTTGAAAACTATTTAGTTTTGCTGTCTTGGAGCATGCAAAATGTGATACCTATTCGCCAAAATTTGAGCTATCTTTTCCAAGGCAGAATCTGGAATCTTATTGTTAAATGAATAAAATTACTCAGTGTCCTTTATAAGCGTGAGCTGCTGTTAAAGTATTATGATTTGCTCAAAGAATACTCGATAAATACTCAAAAAATATGGCTTCTGGACTCTAATCAGCTGTGCACAGCAGGCTAAATCTCTGGGACCAAGTTTGTCCAATAGTCAAAATTCCACTATAGGTGGCCTTTTATTTACATGAACACAAACTGTGTTTTCATCAAGCCTTCCTAGCACCTCCACCACAAAATTCAGAAATAACCCATTCATTAGCAATTACTAACTGTCAGTACACAGTCTTTTCATAGGTATTTGTGGGCAGAAGTCTGGCTAAAAAGATTAGAAAAAAAAGGAGCAACTTGCATGATGCATTATGCATAGCATCAGAACTCCCAGTAGCACCAGACATTGGAGGCAAAATTTCCTCCTCAGATCCTCATGGTAATAGCTGAGTTGGGTATTCTGCGCACGGAGAGCGAGCAGATTCCCCCAAAGTCAGGCTGACATCAAGGTACAATAACTGAATATCACCATTCAGTATAATCCCAGGAGGAGGAATTTGCACTGAATTTCTAACACTTTAATGCACATGTGTGAATTTAAAGGGAAGGTGATGGAAAAGCAAGAATAATATGTGATTTTAGAATTTTAAGGGCAGCAATAAACCTATGTGTGAAGGTCAGGAGGTGACATTTCAGCCAAAGAAAGAAAATTCAGCCTCCAGTTATTAAGTTTAAGGTGCCAGTTTCAAGACTGTGGAGTCAGGGCATTTTATACCTCAATATAAAACAACTGTCATACAAGTACAAGCAGCATTACGTCGTCTTTAACCTCCATCATCTAAAGTCATATTCACATGCTAAAGTCAACTGTGAATAGCGAGGGAAAGAACTTAAAATATCACAAAACAGAAGTAAGATTTTGATCAGTGAATATAAAAACATCTCCGCAATCGTTCAGTGTGGAAACATTGCTAATGAAACTTGCTGTGTCTAATTCTTTTTTTACACCATTTGCCATACTGACTTTATTAAGTGTGATCTAGGAAATTCTCCCAACTCACACAGAAGATCATTTCCTGGTTTACTGACTGAATTCTAAACTGATGACGTTTCAGTGAAGAAGCAGAAATCATCAAAAATTTCAGCAGCTCACAGAATGAAGAGGCAAAATATTCACCCACTATAGTCGCTCGGACCTTAAAGCAATTACTTGAAGCAGTGTAATCTGAAGATTTAATCTTGTGTTTATCCAAAAGGTTCAGGTTTATTTTCCTTTCTGTTTGCTGAGAAAAACTCTGGCAGAATCAGTCTCGTGTCATTTCTTTTTTTTTTTTTTTTTTTTTTTTTTTTGGTTTTTCTTTTCAGTTGTTGCTCAAGATGCAACACAATTACTTGTTTGATATTTATTTGAGGAGCAAACTCTAGAGCTTGAATTGTAGTGATAAGCTATCTAGTAAAATATTGCTAGTCTCTACTATTTTTTTTTCCTCCTAACTTTTCTCACTAGGGACTTTGGTGTCACTGTCAGCTAGAAAATTATCAATTAACTAAGGGAACTCTTCCCTTGTCTACAGCTCTTCTCATTAGTGAGAAGAATAGGAGGAAAACAAAGAAACCTTAACTGATTTATCTAGGTATTTCTTCATATAGTCAAGATTCAGTCATAAGAAAAATAGAGTAGAATCAGTCATGTCATGCACTCCTCAGTAACATGACACTATTTACAGAGCTCGTCAAAGGCCTCCATTGCTCCTAATTTTAAATGAGGTTGCACAAACATTATTAAATGCAGTGATTTAAGTGGTTAGAATTGGTCCTTGCCAGGCAGACTCCACCCGTATCGCTCGCTCTCGACACCTCCCGACCGCACAAGTAGGGATGCTGGCTCTGGCAAGACCTTTTCTCGGGAGCTGCCGAGGGCATTTGCTGAGGGATCATTTTGTCCCCAGGCATTCAGATCTGCCTTTCCATGGGACTGGTAAGGAGGAGTTTTCCCAGGGACTCTTCCACCTTCTGGAATTACAAATTCTTCCTTTTACTTTTAGCCCTAAAGTATTATCTATGATTGTGCTTAAGGAGACCTACAGGGAAGGCAGCTCACAAAAAGTGAGGAAAAGCGGGCTGCCTTATTACCCTTATTAAAGTGAGGATGCTTTTTAAAGAGGGAGGGCAGAGGAAGAAGGAAGGAACGCAGGAGGTAAGGAACTCCACATCACACTGGGAGAAGAGTGAGGGAATACTCGAGACTGGGAATTTCATGGGAATTGCAGAGATCCAAGCATCACATGCAAACACAGACGAGGTGATAACAATGCTGGGATGTCACATAAATTATGGGTACCTCAGAGGAAAAACCAAGCCCTAAGATAATAACGCTCCAAAACAACATATGAACAAAAATATCTGAATAATGGGTAACTTTGATATTTCAACAGATACATTCAGGTAAAAAGCCGGAGTAAGGGAATTCACACTGGGGATAAGGGATTCTGTGTATCCTTGGGCATACCCAGCTCTTCATGTTCTCAGAAGTTTTTTGAAATCCCTTTACCTCTCTTTAGGTGGCTGTATATCCTGGACTCAGCAGTTATTAGTAGGGCACTAAAAATGTTCACCTCTTGAGGTTAAGTATGTAAAACACTGCAGGTGTACTTCAATAATTCATTAAATTTAATCAGTCTAGTACCACCATAATTAACAAGGTAATAGCTGCATAAGCAAAAAGGTAATAAACATTAAATATTTAGAAAAATATTATTAAGACAAATGCCAATAGGTGCTAGGTTTTAAAACACTAAATATACATTTATCTTGTATTTTTTAAAAAAACCTCTGAATCCATTAAGCAAGAGGCAGATGACAAAGTCTGTGTGCCAAACCAACCCAAACTTCTCCAATTTGCAGTCTACTGAAGAGTTGTGGCCTAAATATCTTTGTGAAAATATTGTTTCATAAAAATTATACCCTGGTCCCCAGATTTTCAAAATAAATCTGCAATTATAATTGGATAGACTTTAATTCTGCTACCACATCTGATTTTCTTCAGCACATTCAATTTGGTTTCAGTGTGTGCATAGCATAGAGATGCTCTACCTTTAATATACCTTAGATATTTGTAGTTTTGGTGTCTCTTACGTCAAAACCAAACACCAAAAGCACCTTTTCAACATAGAGTTCAGAAACTCAAGAAAAGTTCCTTGCTCAGCTGTTTGCTAGGTTCCCTAAAAGTTATTTAATTTTTATTAAATAATAAATTTCCTCATTTATAGTTTTCCATCTATTCCACAACACTGACAGACGACTACATTAACACAGTCACCCCATTAGCTGTAATCAAGTGAGAAACAGCTATTTTCTATGACATAGGATTCTCGTGTCATTTTATAGCTGCTGCACGGGTTTTTCAGTTTTGCTTTCCTTTTTTTCTTTCTTTTTTTCCTTTTTCTTTTTTTTTTTTGTCTTGGTATTTTTAGATAAGGTATTTTTAAGGCCTCCGAAGGGAGGGGGACTGCAAGCACTTTGGCAACCCATGGCAAACCACACTCCAGCATTACAGTTTTGCAGGACTAGCTGTGTCATGCCCAGTTTAACATCAGACAGATAAGTGTTATTAAATGAGCCCCTAAACGCAACAGAATTATAGTGGTGAAATGTAGTAGTAAAGTAAATTCTCTCTATATGATCACATAATGTAGAAATAGGCTTTCTCTGCTTTATAGTACCTTCAGACACACAGTTTGTCTCTGAAATTTTAAAGGCGGCTTTCTGAATGATGCTGCACACTTTGCAAATAAATGTATTTTAATTGGTGGGGGTTTTTTGGTTTGTTTTTTTTTTTT
>KL276782.1:5429-21469 GCA_000699545.1 Podiceps cristatus
CCTCCTCCCCATCCTCCTCTTCCTCTGAAGTCCTACTCGGAGTCTCATGGCTGCTGCCTGGGGGAGGAGGGGGAGCTGGCTTCTTCTTGGGCTCTGCTTGCACTAAGGCCATCCAAGGTGGGTCCTTGGCTCTTGCAGCAGCTCCAGCACTGGGAGAGGAGAGACAGAGATACAGAGGTGGCAGGGAGCAGAGACATGCCAGGAAGGCGAGGCACAGGAGAGGGGCTTAGCCCTCGGGCAAAAGGATGAATGGAACGGGACATGTCGCAGGCAGAAGTGGCCTTCTCATGCAAGGGTGGCCCTAGTCTTCCCCGGACATGAAGTTTCTCATTCTCTGTGGGTAAACCTATGGTCCTGAGGGAAGCACAGCCTGCCTGACTCGCCTGCTGGGCCCGGTGGTTTGCTTTCTGAATATTACAGCCTCCATCTGCTAAGAAGCAGTAAAGGCCAAGCTTTATGGGCACAGCTGTTCTCCCCTCCCCGATACACCCAGCTCTGTTTCCAGGCTGTGCATGGAGGGGGAGCTGAGACCAGATACCTGCCCTCGGTGGTCACGTTCCCTTCCTAAACTTGGGGAGGGCTGTTTGTCACCTTATCATCCCAGTGTTCCAGGGCCAGACCCCTCTTTGCCAATTGCTGCGGCTGGGAATGCCGCTGCTCCTCTGGGGGCACAGCCCACAGCAAGCCCATCCCACGGCTCAGTGAATCACTGCTTGTCAGGAAAGCAGCCATCACTTGCCGCATGCACCCGCTCCATGGCCCTTGCAAACGTGGGGCACTTGTGCAACCTCTGTCCCAAGAGCCGGCAAAACCAAACCAAGGCCAGTGGGCTCCGGGGTGAGAGCCCAGGAGGTGTAAAGGTTGCAGCCAGGCACCCACGATGTCCCCACACTGGACCTTTCCTGGGACAAGTTCTCCACAAGGCAGACAAGTGTCCCCTTCTCAGCACCCACAAGCAGGGCCATTTCAGAAGGCACTTGGCAGCCTCCATGTGCCACAGAAATGCCTTTCTGAAGCCTCCAAACTCTTTGGAAACCCTAAGAGACAAAGACTCCGTGACATATGGAAAAACACTGCCAGCCTGACTGTACTGGGCTGGCACCCGTTAGGTAAGGGAAGGACCTGATCATAGCCTCCATCCTCCAAAGAGCAGGGGCTGATGGAGGTGAGAGGAGACCACAGCTGAGCCGTCCCCACAGCCCCACCTCGCTATGGGGTTTGCAGGTGACCTGCGAACAGAAGGACATACCGATCAGAGGAGCAGGGTCTCCCTCGGGGTTTTGGGACAGGGGGGCTGGGTTCAGGTACCCTACCTAGAAAGACACAGGGTCAGACTGTCACAACACCAAAAGGACATGAAGAAAGAGGTTAAATCAACACGAGGCACCTCTTAGCGTCTCCCCCCCAGGAGGCAGGCTATTCCCACTCCCTGAGGACCCCATGGTGTTTCTTCACGGTTCAGTCAACCCCAAACATCCCCCTTGCCTTTTCCCCCCCACCCCACTCCTGGAGCTGCACCTGGAGAACTGACCTGCCCCTCTGTCCCCACACCTGCGAACAGCTCTAGCTCTGCCACCTTCCCTCCACGCTGGCAGCACCCTCTGGAGAGCTCCAGAGAAACACAAATGAGCAGGCAGGCATGAAGCTCAGTGCTGCTGTCCCCGCTATGTGGATGGCTGGCAATTGATGGCTGGGTGTCTGAACCTGAGACTGGTCCAGAGGCAGGAGGGTGCCAGGCTGCAGAGATAGATCGGAACTAATCCGACCTGCAGCCGACTGCTTTGGTTACTGTGGAGGTGGAAGGTAACCCCTGCTGCCCCTGGGCTCTCTTACCGTTCACCATGCCAGGCCCACACTCGCTGCCCTCACCCTGGAGAGTGGACCTGGGACGGGGGACAGGGTGGGAGGTGGGAGGGGAAAGGGCCGACGCATCAGTGGCCCTCCTTGGGGCGGGTGTGGGGCGCGCGTCTCTGAGCCGTCCGTCCAGTGAGCTGGCTTTGTCCTGGGTCAGCACCGTGGGCTTGCTGGGAAGGGGAGGCCTGGGAGGAGTTTGGGAGACAGGCGCCCCGCTGCCTGCATGGGCAGGGGCCATCGCTGTCTCTGCTTTGCTGGGCGTGCTGTCCTTCTCCTCCAGGCTGGCCAGCCCTTCTGCAGGCGTCGGGGGCTCTGCCATGCTCTCCAGCGAGTTGCCGTCGTCCTTCCCCACCTCTGCTCCTGCGGGGAGGGTGTCCTCACCCACACTGCCAGCCCCAGTTTCAGTTCTTGGATCCGGTGACTGTTGGTCTGGGGTGGGCCTCCTCTCTGCCTTCCCACTCACGGCCAATTTACCACGATGCTGCGTGCAAACGAAAGTCCCTGCCTCTGACCCGGGCTTGTATGACCCCGGGAGCAGCGTGCTGGAGCACTCCTTACACCTGCCAAGGAGAAAAGAGAGCTCCCTGAGAGGGAGGACACCATCCTGCCCCTCAGGGAAGGCAACACATCTGGGAGATCCTTGCAGGGCCATGGAGTTAGTTCCCAGCCCTGCTACTAAATCTTAGCGTGGTCTTGGGGAAGTCACTCGGGAGAGGAGAGGAACAGAGGAAGGTCACCATGCCGTTGTGTGAACTCATGGGGAGTTCATAACTCAAATACTGCACGCATTTGTGTTCCTCCTTCAACTCAGAAAGGATTTAATAGATGTGGAAGGGCAACAGCTGGTATCGGGATACAGCATGGTTTACAGACCTGGAAAAGTAGAAACCCACAGTTTTCCTGGAAAAGATGCAGCTGGTGGGGGGCAGGAGAGGGAGCTACAAGATCACAGGTGGCCCTGGGACAGGGAGAGGGATCAACCATTCACAGACATGAAACAGGGAGCATCAACTGGAATTAGGGAGCAGCTGGTTCAGAACCCACACAGGGAAGCTATGGGCTGCCTTGTGGAGGCCAAGGGTCCAGGCAGGTTAAAGAACCATCAGACACATTCGTATGGGGAAAATATAAAAGAAAAATAACCCCAAACACTGAGTATTAAATAAAATGACACCACTTCTGATTCGGGAAATTCCTACGCTCAGGGTTGAAGAGTACTCAGGAGAAGCAACACACAAGCCTAGCCTGGTCTCATGCTCACCCTCACCGATGCCAACCAGGGCCCCCACTGGGGCCAGGGCATTTGGCCGGAAGGACCAAGGAACGACGCAGCAGGGCTGTCCTTACTCTGCCTCGCCTGTTGAAACTGGGCTAACAGCTTCCCCGTCCTTCTCCGTCTGCCTCATCTCCTTGGATCATCCCCTCTTTCTGCACTCAGCCTTTGAACCCTCCCCAGTGAAGCCCTCCAGGTGCACGCGTCATACACAGCACTGGCAACCAAGTCAACCCTCCTCCACCTGGGAAGGGAGGAGGACAGCGTACACCAAAGAGAGCCGAGGGCAAGGGGCCCTCAAGCACTCCCATGAAAACCAAGCTTGTTTCTTCTTGTCTGAGTATCTGGTGCTCACAGCGGCTGGCTGCCCTACGTTGCAGGCAGGTAATTTTGGTGAGGAATTCTGCTCTGGCTGTCCAGCTGGCTGGGATTTCCTTTGAAATGTAGAGCAGAAGCATGAGGACATGGGGGCTCTAGAGAGAAGGGGCATGATGAAATGAAGAGGTGGCAAGTTCAGACAAGGGGAGAACGGGTTTTGCTTTGGTTTTCTCTCCATCAACTCATAGAAGACGCTACCACGGTACATTCCTGACCAAACAGTGCCCATGAATCAGCAGATGGGAAGGTGAGGGGGGAAGACAAGAAAAGCACGAGGACGCAAAACACTTGGGATAAAATTACAGGGATCTCACTGCTCAGTCTGAAGGGCCGGGAGCTGAGCCCAGGCAGACACGGCACCTCTCCTATTCCTGGCCCATGAGCAATGCTGCACCTGCACCCCAAAGCTCCTGCTTTTGCCCCAGCTACAGATGAGAAGCCCGATGGGCCCCAGCCCAGCTCCCTTCCTGCGACACTATTTCTGACACCTCCTCAGCTGGCTTAGGCAGGAGAGAGGCCTCTTACCTTCCCAGTGGCTCAACATTCCTGTTCTCAGATGCCAGCTGACCACTTGCCAGCTCTTGTCCTGTGGCCCACAGGAGAGATCTCATATCCCTTCATCATCAGAGCAGGGAAAGTAAAGTGAAATGACTTCACAGGTGCTGCAGGTAAGGACCTGCACACAGGGAGTAACCACAGAGCTGCTGACGTCTAATCCCTCATTCCTCGGTTTGGTAACAGTCTGCAGCTCTCCACATGCTCCCCTGAGAGCTCAGCACCACCCCAGGCAGCGTGGGAGCCTGTGTATCCAGTTGAGGACGTGGAGTGTAGGTTGAAGCATGTCTGTGGGATGATGTCCTGGCTTAGACCTCATCAGAACGTTGGGGGTTTTGGGTAGGCAGGTGTTAAAGAGGCAGAGCATCCCGGTTTATGGGGGTGGGAGAAGCAGAAGGGGCTGGGGTCCCAGGTCAGTGATGTGGGAAAGCACAAGAGAGCAGGGGAGGCAGGGAGTAGGGAAGGCAAGCAGCGTTGGGCTGGACACGAGGGGATAGCCAAACCTCTGGGACAGGGGGCTGGCAGGAAAACACACCCTCTTTAGTATCATTTCAGGCACTGTCATCGATGCTCCATGTTGCCCAAGGGCACAGACACACAAAGACGGGGTGCAGCTGGCTGCAGACCTCCAGCTGGCCAAGGGGAGCGGCCGCCCCACCAGGCCTGGCCACGATGACGTACCTAAAGCACTGGCGGTGGTAGAGCTTTCCCTCGGCCAGGTAGCGCTGGACCAGATGGACGTGCTGCTGGCAGGCTGCGCAGGTACTGCTGAGTGTGGTGCGCTGGGACCACTCCGACGAGTCCGAGGGGGCATCGTCCTGAGACAAAACGCATGGAAAGCTCAGGATGGGGGCCACGAGCTGCTCCCCAGCCCACGGCTCCTCTAGAGCAGCAGCTCCCCCTGCAAGGCCTATCACTGAGTGCTTGTGGCACAGCTCAGGGGCTGACAACGCACAGAACAGCTGTCCCCGAGTCCAGGCACAGGCAGGCTGTCTCTTCCCAAATTAGAAGAGGCTGCTCCAAAAGCTGCCTTGCCTCTATCGGGCTGTGGAAGGGACTAATTGAAACCACAGGCAGCTGGGACCTCCAAGGGGAACCCTCCCTCTTTGGAAAATGTGCCATCTCAGACAGCAGCTATACCCTGAAATAAAGGGCCAAGAAAGAAAAAGGTATCTCTTCTGTTCTTCTGATGCCACAGTCCTGCTCCTTCCTCATCTACAGGGTTATCCTCCCATAGGAAGGAGGGTGTTTGTGCCCCGAGTGGCTCAATCAGCACCAATCCAGCACCAATTCCCCACTCCAACCCCTTGCCTGCCATGGACAAATTTCAGTCCACAGACCCCTAGAGAGAAACCACTCTCTCAGCTGGCTCCCCCCAGGACACCAAAATCCCAAACACCCCTCCTACCCCAAAAACCACAGTTAGCCCTCCACACAGATCCATCCTGCTGTGACAGGCTCTCTCCCATCTCCTCACTTGCAGCGCAGGGAGGACTGCTGCTGCCTCTGGCTGGCTTTGAATCAAGAAATTAGGTACCTGTAGTGCTGGGGAACTCTCGACTGCAGCCACGGGCTTCTTGTGGGACAGCAGAGGAGGCGAGGAGGCAGCAGCTGGGCGCTTCATAGGCGGAGGGACTCTGGCTGGAGGCAGAAGGCAAGGAGGATCAGGCACCGAGAGGAGTGGTGACTCACACCACCCATGTAGAGGAGGGGAGGGGAGGGAAAAAAAAATAAAATCATCCAGCCTTGTGACACAGGATGGGACTTGCCACTCCCAACACTTCAGTGCCTATTTTAGGAGGAAGAGACAAACACAATCTAATAATGGGTCGGCTGCGAGGCTGCCAGAGAGCCTGGCCCTCCTGCGGATCCCTTCTGTGGCCCAGGGACACCAGCATCTCACTGTAATTTGATTTACTTATCAAATGCAGCTTGGCTTCCTCCTAACTCATTCCCTAAGCAATACTTAAAGCCCAGAGCATCCCACGTAGCTGTTGATGTACTGTTGTGACCCACTGGGCCCCAGGGCTTCTGGGCTGTCAGCAGGGCTGCAAAGCATCCCTTGCCCGTCACGGCTGGCACTCACACCAGTCCCCAGCGGGAGTCCTCAGCTGTGAGGCCAGCATTCCTGGAGATGTACATGCACATGGAAGAGATTTATCTGATGCTGTGGCTAGAGAGTGGAGCAGAGGAGACCTGGAGCCTTTGTCTCCACCCAGGAGGGATGCCCTGGGAGAACGCTCAGAGCAGCACTCAGGTTGCAGCTGCAGGGACAGATGAGCTGATCTAAGACACTCCACCCTGGCCCCTCCCTCTGTCCTCCAGTTGTTTTAAACTTACTGATGTAATAAGAATTAGCTGCGGTATGCGGGTTGCCTATCTAACTTTCTCCCATTTTAGCGGTCTCAAGCAAATCACAAAGGGGTCTGATGAGCACCGGGGCGGCGGCCCAACCCAAGCGGCAGGATTCTCCTCCTTCTGCACGGCATTCCTCTTTCCACAGCCTGAGCTGTTCAATCACTCCCCACCTCTTGTGAAACCTCACCCTACTCCAGGCCTTCCTCACCAGCACTGGCAAGATCCAGGAGAGGCAGGTACGACCTGCTCCACTCCTCTCCCCTTCCCCACAAACACATGGCTCCCATTTGCTCCCATAGGAAGGAGGAAGCACAAGGTACCGCTGGGTTTCCTGTATTCAAGTGGGGACAAACTGGAAGCCGGAGTGGTGGGAGGACACTCCCACCTCCCAACTCCAACCACTCACCTTGGTTGGGGTTGTTGAAATGGTTGTAATACTGAGACACGTAAGTCATGATGCTGAGGCAGTCGGGAACTTTCATGGAGACCATGTCATTGGGATCTAGGAGGGCTGGGATGCCCAGCTCCCGCTCTGCCAACTCAAAGGCCTGAAGGAACAGCAGAGAGAGGTGGTAAGGAGTGAAAACTGATGCGCTCTGAAAAAATAACAGAGAAATGAAGTTGAAAGGGCCCTGGGGAAGGTTAAGTAGTAAGCCTATGGCATTCCTTACAGACAGAGGCGAAAAAAAAACGCTTGACTGGAAAGGCGGCATCAGAAGCAAGGGAACAAGTTGCTGCAGCTGCTCTTTCTTCCAAGTCATGTCAGCTTCCCGTGCCCCTGCAGCTCCCAGCTGAGGGTGGGAGCTGGCATTCAGCTGCTGCACTGAGACAAGGAGGGTAATTCTCAGGAGGTCTCAGTTTTCACTGGCAAAAAACCTCAGTGTTTTTTCAATCTGTGAAGCAGGCACATGACACTCATGCAAAAGCCCAGCAGAGAGCTGGCACCCTGAAAGGCCCAGGGCTGACAGATACTTCCACCGATGCAGCCAAACACCAGCTTCATTGAGCTGTCACCCTGGCCACCCCTAAATGCTCACCCCACAGAAACACAGAGCCTGCCCATCCTTTCATGCTCTGGGGTACCACATCGTCCCTTCCCACCATTAACGTAGCCCCCCCCTCCACTCAACAGCCAGCAGCTTGCCATGCACGAGCCACTTCAGTGCTTTTCTGTGTCTTAGCGAGCAGAAATGACAAGAAGCACATAGCTCCCATACTTGCATACACAGCTTCTTGAAAGGAAGGAGTGAAGGAGGAAAACAGCTGTTTGAGAGCTTCACACCAAGGGGTGTATAACTGGCTATGCAGTGGCCATCCCCCTGTTGTGCCAAGGGCAGCGTACCCACAGCGATCTCTGAGGGAGGGGGGATGCGAGACTACAGCAGGGACCGAAGAGCAGGCAAGTCAGGAGGGGATGGGAGCGGTGAGGGCACTGAGTGGTGAAGTACCAGGTGCACGGTGTGGGTAAAGACTGAAAGTGAGGGCACTGAATGGTGAGGTACCAGGTGCACGGTGTGGGTAAAGACTGAAGGTGAGTGGCCTCTGGGGCACAAGATGCCATGTAGGGTGTGGGATCTAAAGAAAAGGGAAAAATAAATGAAAAGAGACATTCGCAGTAACTGGGTGTATAAAATGCCCACTGTAGACACCCAGCTCTGCTCAGCCTGGCTTTAAGACAGTTCTTTGGACTGAGCCGTGCTGAACACAAGGCTGCAAGCAACAGGGACCAATGAGGGATCCCAGCTTAGGCAAGAAACCCGTTGCATGGCTCTCGAACAGAGAAAGATAGCTGGTAACAGCTGAAAGGGGCCGACTGGCCTAGGGAAGGGCATGGCCAAGACACAGCTAGACAGCCCTAATCCTGAAAACACAAATTACCTAGCTGGACTCATCTTGGGAAGGTGATGGCCCATGTCTCTCCATGGACTACCACTCCGGCAATTAGGCTGGTCTCTCTCAGCAAAACAACAAAGCTATTGCTGCTCTGTCCTACCCCTAGTCCCTGGCATTGGGCATCTTCCCATTCTCCACTCCCTGATTCTGCTGTTTGCTCCAGCTGTCCCAAACAGGAGGGGAACATTGCAGACCAGCCTAGGTCCAGCACAACCTTCCTCTCTGCTTACACCTGGAGTAAAATTATCTTCCTGCTTCCATTGCCTGCAATTCTGGAACAGCTAGGGTCAAGAAGATGTTGCACCATTTTAATCTTCACCTGAGATGTTGTCTTGGCAACTATCAGGGTAACCATCTTATCTTCCCTTCAGTACAGGCTGGAAGCTGATGTTTCAGATTCCCTTACGTTTCCAGAGAAGTTACTGCCTGTTACTCACAAACACAGATTTTTCTCACTCCCTCACCACTGTCACAAAGTCTTCCCACACTATATGACCTCCATCAAGTCATTCTCATGTCCCTTCTTCCTTTTGCGTACAGCATAACGGGGACTTACCAAGCGGTTATTCTCAAAGACGTCATCCTTGCAGAGAGAATCAAAGTCTCTGAAATGAGAAAGCACAGAAAAGTCGCACGAGATGCAGAGGTAGAGTGCCCCAATGCCACCACATGCAGGATCTCAGGACAGCCAGCCCTTCTGGGGCTTTACAACAACTCTGTAAGTATAAGACCCTGGATAAACAAAACCTTGGTAAAGCAGATGTCAGGTTGTAAAGGGACAAATAAACCAAAGTGAAATTGTAATTAAAAAAAGAAAGCAAGTCCCAAACAGGTGGTGGCCAGGAAATTAAAATGTCATTCTCGTCGCTCCTTATTTGCTTGTTCTGCCCTCGCGGTTAAAGGCCGCAGAAATACCAGGGCCACGTTCTGATTAGCACCACACTGCGCTGCAGCGAAGGGTGCACAGCATCACCCTGAAGTTGCCCCTCCAAGGCCACAGGCACAACAGCGGGGGGACGATGGATCCCCCACCTCAAGATAAAGAGCTGCCTGTGCCAGATTTCTTCCTCCCACGAGGACCCTTGGACAAACCCACCACCACCACCTGAAGGGATTCGATGTCACTCCCGGATTCGGGGTGACACAGAAGGTCTTAAACTCCACTTTTGTCCTCGCTTCTCCCCCAACACTCACAGTACACAGCACACTCTCCTTGGCCGCAGCCTTTACAGTGAGGCAGCTTGCTGAATGCAAGGTGCTCAGGGCACAGAGAGGAACCCCAGCAGTTCCCAACCCAGGCGCACTGTGACATTTCACTTGTCCCCCTGGATCCCTTTGTGGGATCAAATCAGCCCAGGATTGACGAGCTGCCTTCATCAGAGGAGCCAGGCTGCAGCAGTGGGCAGAGGGAGAGAAATACAGGAAGGAGTTAGTTATGCCTTTTGCATGTGTGCGTGGGTATAATGTGTGAAAACAGCATCACGCTAAACTGATTACAGCCCCTTCCTGCCAAGGATCTCAGCTTTGTTTCCAAAAAAGCCCTCAGGCAGCAGCTCAGTGCGCCTGTGAGCTGGATTCATGGAGGAGAACACAGCCCAGAGAGGTCTAGGCTCAGGTGAAACCACCCCAACGGCCCAGAGGCTTGGGAGACTGATCCAGAAAGACACTTGACTCAAATTTGCCAGGTTAACATCAGGTCAAAGGGCCGAGTGCCATGGTCCGTGCTTTTTTCCTAACTCCAGGGATGGTGGGGTTTTCCTCTCATTCCTGCAGATGTGGCTGAGGGCTGTGTGAGCCCCTTCCACCACAAACACACAGCGCCTTGGTTTCAAGGGCTGTGACCCTCTCCGCTGGCACTGCAAGCCTGCTTGCTGGGTGCCTGCCATCGCCGTCTGTGCGGGGCCGGACTCCGGAGGGGTGCCTGCCACCGCCTTCTTTGAGGCTGCAACAATTCCAATTAGAGGGGTGAGTCTCCCCCGCCCCACCCCAAGAACCGCAGTAACACACCGCTCCGTGTGCAGAAATCGGGCAAGACAGCAAATCCTCAGCTGCAGGAGCCTCTCTTCCTCCACCCCTTTGGATTTTATCACCTTTTCCTATAACACCGACCCAACCCGCCCCGGCACCGCACTGCAGGGCAACCGGCTCCTTCTTGCAGCCCCTTGCGCGCCTTTCCTGATGCTGCAGAGGAAGTCCATGGTGAGCTCGGTAAGATTTTCCCAGCTGCCTGCGCTGTCATAAAATTACATTTCCTCCGTTCAAAAGCAAGAAGCTGCTGGTGCCGTTTCCTCACAGATAAATGAAACTGCAGGCGCTCGCTGCTGCAGGAGCAAACGCGGCAGACAGGCAGAAGACGGGCTGGATGTCCAGCTCTGTGTTAAGCACCTTTCTGAAAGCACATGCAAATACATGCATAGAACTCAGCCTGTTCAAAATACCGCAACTCTTCCCTCTCTACACACTGGTCAGAAAAGGCTTCAGCTGCAGCCTTTGCTTTGATGTGAAAACGAGTGCCTTTTTTGTATTTATGACTAGTTTCCACTGGGAGATGTTTTTTCCTTAAGTCTTTTTTTTTTTTTTTTTCCTAGAATACCCCTTTAACCTTGCTTTTTTTTTTTTTTTTTTTTTCTTTTTTTTTTTTTTTTTTTCCCTCCCCTTTTAAAGAAAATACCATCTTTGGAACCCAGGAGAAGTGATGACAGCAAAGTTATGTATCAACTGCCCTCTAAACATTCATATCCTTCACTTTGAATGCCCTCACTTGCAGGATATGGGAGTGGTGCAGCTGGAAGCTTGAAGATTCCTAGGTAGCCTGGGCTGGGATGGTATTTTTTGACAGACAAAATAATGTCCATTCCACTCTGCCCCAGGAACCAAAGCTGTTTTAGTAAACCAAGGCAAATCTGCCTGGGAAAGCAGATGCCAGCAGAGAGGACATGAAGCTCAAGAGGTAACAGGGCAGCTCCCAAGCAGCGAGGGAATAGAAGATTTTTTTCCACTAACGTAGGATTGCAGACTCTCAGCTTTTACCCAAGATACGGAAGTCCATCAGTAAGAGGCCGCAGGGATCAGTTCACAGAATCACAGAATGTCCTGAATGTCCTGGAAGGGACCCACAAGGATCATTGAGTCCAACTCCTGTCCCTGCATAGGACAACCCCAAGATTCACACCATGTGTCGGAGGGTGTTGTCCAAATGCTTCTTGAATATTGTCAGGCTTGGCACCATGACTGCTGCCCTGGGAAGCCTGTTCCCGTGCTCCACCACCCTCAGGGTGAAGAACCTCTTCCTAATATCCAGCCTAAATTTCCCCTGGCACATCTTCCTGCCATTTCCCTGGGACCTATTGTTGGTTGCCAGAGAGAAGAGATCGGCGCCTGTTCCTCCTCCTCCCCTTGTGAGGAAGCTGTAGACCGCGATGAGGTCTCCCCTCAGTCTCCTCTTCTCTAGGCTGAACAGACTAAGGGACTTTAGCCACTTCTCGTACAGCTTCTTCCTTTCTAAACCCTCCACCAACTTCGTGCCCCTCATCTGGACACTCTCCAGTAGCTTTATATCCTTTTCATACTGCAGCGCCCAAACCTGCACATGGTACTTGAGGTGGGTCCGCACCAGTGCAGAGCAGAGCAGGACAATCACCTCCCTCAACCTACCAGCGATGCAGTGTTTGATGCACCCCAGGACACGGTTGGCCCCCTTGGCTGCCAGGGCACACTGTTGGTTCATGTTCAACTTGCTATTGACAAGAACCCCCTGATCCCTTCCCACAGGGCTGCTCTCCAGCCTCCTGCTCCCCAGTCTGTAAGTACATCCAAGGTTGCTGTGTCCCAGGTGCAAAACCTGGCACTTGCCCTTGTTAAACTTCATGCGGTTGGTGATTGCCCAGCTCTCTAATTTGGCTACATCCCTCTGCAGGGCCTCTCTGCCCTCAAGAGTGTCAATAGCAACCCCCAATTTCATGTTGTCCACAAAATTAGTTTATTGAGTTCCTCTCTGCTGCGTTTTCCAGCTTTCTCTCTGAACAAGCCAAGCAGGACCGCACCGCTCTCCATCACTCCCAACATGAGTGCTGACATGTGCCACTCTGCCACGCAGCATCCCTGCAGCTCCGGGCACGGTCCTTGTACCAACATGCAAGGAGCACAGCCTCCCAGGCACGAGCGAAAGTCACCCCAAACACACCCCTTTCCTCTCTCAAAACCACCTTCTCTGCAGAAAGACCAGAACTTGCCACCCCACGGCTCTGTGACATGTGGCTGCATGTCACATCATTTCCTTGCCCTGATCTCAGCAGCCTTTCATCCCGCCCTGCTCAGGCTCCCCTCCTGACAATGTACCCGTCCAAGGGATCGGATGTAAGACTAGGCAAGATGATGAATATCCCAACTGAACAACTGTCTTGACTCAGCAAACCCCAGCGTCGTAGCATATCCTGGAGTAATATTTCCATGCAAACAACATCCCAAGCGCTTACCTAATTAGATACATACAGAGCCACTAAGCAGTCCGGGGTTTAGGGCAGCTGCCAGGGAGCACAGCAAACCCAGGGAGGGGGAAGGGTGCACTGTACAGCTAAAACCAGAGCAAATTCCTGGATTCCTCAAACATAAATCATGAGCACTTTAACGACAGTGCCGCATAATAAGCCCTTCAGCTTTCCAGGTCTTGTCAGGGAAATGCAGGCAGTACATGGGAAGGAACAAATGAGATTTGTGCTCCCGCCCATAACCAAACCCACAACTCCAGGGACACAAACCGGCATTTCTAGCGCACGGCTCTCATCTCCTGTTTTCTTCAAGCCTCTGCCTCTCTCTCAGCACTTGAAAGGCACGTGCCGTACTGTCTTATTCTTCTTGCCACCAAATGCCAAAAACCTCCCCTGTGCTCCAGGGAGGCTGCACAGCTTGGGACGACGAAAGATGCTTTTTGCTTCACTAAGCTGCGGCAAATGCCTTGTAAACACTAATTTCGTGCTTCAGATTTCTAGAGCACTGAGCAAACAAAGTCGTTAATCCCCAGAGTCCACTGTCAAGTTGGGCTGGGTGCTTCCAGCTTAACTGACATGGGAAAAGAAGAGATTAAATGTCTCAACCCCAAGATCACACAGTCAGCAGTGCAGTCAGAGGCTAAATCCAGGTTTCCCACTTCCCCAATCAGAAGAGTGAGGCAGTGAAACTAGAGGGCAGATTTAGCTTAGATATGACGAAGAAAATCTTTACTCTGAGGGTGGTGAGGCACTGGCACAGGCTGCCCGGAGAAGCTGCGGATGCCCCATCCCTGGCAGTGTTCAAGGCCAGGTTGGATGGGGCTTTAAGCAACCTGGTCTAGCAGAAGGTGTCCCTGCCTGTGGCAGGGAGGTTGGAACTAGATGATCTTTAAGGTCCCTTAAGTGTCTTTAAGGACACTTAGCACTTCCAGCTTTGGCTGCTTCTTTCAAAAAAAAGAAAACCCTAGTGTTTCCAAGAGCCCTGCAGGAGTGGCTCTGAAGCTCTCCAGGGGGGCATCCCTCCAATGCCACCTGCCTCATCTCAAGGGGACTGTATTCAAAAAAGAATCATGTGGAAAATTGCCCTCAGCCTCACTTATCCGTATGGCCTCTCGCTCCTTTCATGACAGCCTCCTCCCCAGCGTGTCACCTACCAGCAAAGCAGCACAACAGGGGGGTGGTGTCCAGGCTGGGTCAGATAACCGGGACAGACCGACAGCCACCACAGCTGCAGAAGAGGGCTTGGAGGATCAGGGTGCCAGAGGAGCTGTATCGCACAGGCACAGGAGGGAGTTTCAGCTCAGCTCTTGTATGGATGTGCTCGTTCCTTCCCTCTGCGACCCACGGGGAGGCCGGCAGGAAGCAGGGAAGCAGCCGAGTACAGAGGAACTTCAGCCTTCGGGGAGCAGGGCAGCCATCTCACGCAGACCAAGAGAGCCCCACACAAAGGAAGACCACGCAAGGTCAGAAACGTACTCACAGATCCCTGCCAAGTCCCATTACTGGGCTGACTGAAAGCACTTTAGAAGAAGGGCAACTACTTTTCCTCCGCCATCAAGGGATTTACTGCCTCTGATCCGATCTTCCCACTTCCAAATCGGGATAGGCTGAAGAAGCTGGAATCAGATGAAACGATGCTACTCGCCTGACCACCCTCTGAAAATCCTTCTACAACATGCCATGTCCTTGTAAGGCCCTGGGCTTTGTCTCTACAATACAGCTCGTGCAGAGGACCTGTGAAGCATTTAGTTAGGACATCTGCCAGGAGCAGATTTAGGCCCACCGACAGCGGCTGCTGCTTAATGGGATGGTAAATATGGTTAACAGGAAACCATCAGGTGGTTTTAGTGGTGCTTATCGTAAGCTTTTTGCTGAACCTCTGCTTTTCAGTTCCCAGTTACTGTGCCACTCACAAAACAAAACAACAAAAAACCCCACAATAAGAAACACAGTAATTGCAAGCGTTACAAGTTTTCTTGTCCTTAATTTTCCCCCTCCGCTCCAGGAGCCTTGTGACCAAGAGCATTTTCTGAGGCTCTATCCTAGCTGGTCAGAGTGAGCTACAACACCTGGGAGCTGCCAGGACACAAGACTACGCAGCTCCTTCAAGACCCAGAGTGATGTAAAGCCACTGTACATCTCAAACGCTGCGCTGAGGGTTTTGTGGAGCTTTTTTTGTGCCACCTGAAACACAGCAGGCAGCAGTTCGGTTTCTAGCCTACCTGTTCAGCTTCTGCTCGTAAGAACAGAGGCCTGTTTTGCTCTCTCATGGACACTGCAGCTCCACAGTGGAGCCGCTGTCAACACTCTGAGGTTGACTAGAGGTTGCTGTTGTGACAAAAAGCTGTCCTGGGGCCAGCTCAGAAAAGAGGATTTGGTCAATCCAGGCAACCTCAGAGGAAGAGCCACCAGTCCCGGAGCAGAATGTAACAGGAGACACACCGCCAGGCTTTGCTGACAGGCGAGGAGCGCGTGCATGCCAGAGGCGAGCTGGGGCGATGCCTACCTGCGTTGTGAGGGCTACTGGAGATTAGAGCAGACGGGAGGCGGATTCCCAGCAGGGCCGGGGCACGCAGGGTTACCATGGCAGGTCGGGGCAGATTCCTTCCAGTAGCTCAGCCAGTTTCTCCAGCCTGACACCATGCCCCTAAGCAATCCCAAACTCACCATTTGAAACTGCATTCCTCCTCAGAGTCACCCTGCAAAAGGGAGGCTGACGAGGAACCTCAACTCCAAGCCGTTTGCCATGGGAGGCTACCAAGGCTCGACATCCCTGCTGGTACTTGGTATCCCTGCTTTCACTGCAGCGTCCACAGCAAACAAGCTGGAAGCAAATGTATGAAGCGACCTGGTCCAGGGCTCACTCGGCATGTTTCGGAGTGGCTGCCTTTGGCAGCTGGGAACGTCCCAGTGCCAGGCAGGCCTCTGGTCCTCGGGAAGTGGGAATGCCTGGCTCTCGAAGAAGCGAAACACCCCCACACCCAGCTCTCCCATGCCTCCTCGCTGACAGGCACCGCTCCCCCTTGGGTGCACGGCAGTACCGGTATGCTGGCTCCAGGACGGGCCTAGCCCACCTCCACGCTCTCCTCGGCCTTAAACACGACTCCTGCTGACCCTGAGGGGTCTCCAAGCCTGGGTCAGAAAGTCGCTCGCTGAAACGCAGCATCCTTCATCCCCAAACCAATAATTCCGGAGAGCAACAGAGCCGCTGCCCTGCTCTCTGCTCCCAGCCCCCCCGCGCC
>KL276783.1:0-16370 GCA_000699545.1 Podiceps cristatus
GCCTTGCCGCAGGCCCGCTGCCCGCCCGGGCTTCTGGCAGTTCGCAGGCCGTACAGGGGTGCCCTGAGCCGTGGGTTGTGCATGGCTCTGCTGGGGGACGGCGGGCACCCAGCGTGGAGAGGGCGTTTTGAGAACACGAGGTTAAAGTTCGCGGAAGCAATGTGGCTTTTGGTGTCTGGCGCGTGGTTTCCTTACAGAAGGCCTTGGGCCTTCGGCCATACTGTAGCGTTTGGGGTAATTTACCCCCAGCTCCGTGGCGCTGGAGCTGGAGTTGCGCTACCCGACGATGCAGGGCTCAGCGGAAAGCGTTTGGTGCGTTGGCAGCTCCGTTGGTGTTGGTTTTTAGTGCCACTAACAGTCAAGCATAGCCTGGTGTAGGAATCCTGTCTTGGTGTTACGGTGATTCTTGCCATTTAGCCTTGCTTGCTTCAGATGCCATGGTGTGTTTTCTGCTCCTTTACTGGAGAAAATAGATACTCCCTTCTAGTTTATATTTTTGAGTTCTGCATAAGGATTTACATAAATGCACACAAAGCTGAGCCACCACTTTTATTAAAATTAATTGTATGTACAAGTCCCTGTATGAGTAAGACCTTGATGAAATGCTCAGCCATGTGGTAATAACTCGTTGTAGATGACTTAGAGAAGTTTCTGAATTCTAATAAATCGTATCAATGTTTGAGACGGGTTTACTTCCTATTGCAGAACTGTGTAAGATGCAAGAGCAAGTAGGGTTTGTTGGAGTTGTTCCCTAATCATTCTCGACAAAGTGGTTGCCTAAGTGGATAAAATACATTCAGGAGGTTTGTTTTATTATTGAACTGATTGTTTTTTTCTGTTTTGTATTTTGTTGTTTGCTTTTTTTTTTTTTTAAATGGCAGTGTCCTTTCTTTTCCATAAGAGATTTGTTAAAGTTGATACTCAAAATACATGACTAGTACAAAGGTGCATGATTGCATCCAGTTGCTTCACGTGCAGTATTTACTGAATGCTGTTAATTCATCTCAAGATATAGTCACCACTATTGCAAGTTCTTGGAGACTATGTATATAAACCATGTGCTCTTCTCTTTTTTAGCCTGCTCGTTTTGAAAGAACTATCAGTATGGAAGATAATGAGATCAGTTTTAGTCGGGAAGAAGAGCAAAAATCTCTTCTACCATTTCTGGAAGAGGAAGAAAAAGAGGACAGAGCTGGTCAGTTCACTAATGTTGAAGAACACTGGGAAGGTGAAAATTATGAATTGTTTTGATAACTCACAAAAACCTACTGTTAATGGGTCTTCTAACTTAGTAGGTGGGATCAGTACAGTTCTAGGGTCGAATGCTGTTCCAAGTAAATGCCGTGATGCCGGGAGGTGTTCTCTAGCCCTACGCTGCACGGCTGTAACTAGTCCAAATCTAACACATTATTTCTGTAGCAGTAAACTCTCTGCGCTTTACCTCTGTAAGGCATTTTGATTCGGAGTTATTGGTGGTAAAAATCTAATGTTTGACTGTATGGACTTGATTCATCTGCTCATACGTTGGCATGTAGTGCCACTTGAAGTGCTCATCCGGTTCCCGAATGGCATAGGTCTTCCACAGATTCAACTCTGTGGATGCTGGTTACCCTGAAACATCTAAACTGGCACCAGACACCTCTTAATAGGCAGCCAATTTCTCTAATCGTGTCTGAAAGTTTGTTTCAGTATATTGAGTGAGACAACACATCTGCCACTTAACAGACCATTACGTATGCTGTAGTGCTGAATACCGGTGCTTATGTTAAAAAGAGTTCTCAGGCTATTCTTTTCTCATTGTCACTTTCTCGATCGCATAAATACTTCACAAAAATGTTCTGTCTTCCCAGTACAGTAGGATAAGGTAGTGTAAGATAACCAAATTAATCTGTTGGCCGAAGCCTGGCACTACATTAGCCCCCCGCCCCACTGGACTGTTGGTGACGCTTCCATAATGAAGGCGGAGAGCCTTTTCCTGTTCGGGTTTGCAGGTGTACGATAGTAGTGTGTGTTTTCCCATGTGAATTTTTTTATATACTCTGCAGTAATGCTGTAAAATGTCATTTCTGATTCTCCACATTTTGACTTGACAGCAAGTATGCCAGAGCTTTGCATTTTAAAGTTCAAAGTCTCTATGAAACTCTTGTTTTAACATCTATTAGAATATGAGCTTGAAGAAGACTTGAGTGGTGGTGGGAAGACGGGCAACAAGGATGCTTCTGAAGGAGCTGGAGACAAATCTGATTCTAGCATGTAAATAACTTGTTTTGTTACCAGTTCTAACAGTAATTTCCTTTATAGTGCTAATGTACCTTTTCAAGAGAAGGTTTCGTTAATTCAGCTATGTGTTTTTTGTCAAATTAGTGGTAGGCAATATAGACCTTTCCACAAAAAATAAATGAAATTGGTTACTACTGTTAAATCAATGAGCTGAGTAGGATAAAGACAGTCTCTGGACACTTTTAATCTGAAGCCACTGTAGGTGCGTACATGTAACACAATGATTGCACCACATTAATGTGGGCTAATTGGCTCTCCTTAAGGGAGCGTTACACTAACCAATCTACACTTCTAAAGCACAGCCAGCTCTTTGTAGTAATATGTAGTGTTGTGTTCATATCCCTCTATACTTGTAGAACATCAGCAAACTTTTCTTTTTCCAACAGCTCCTGAAGAATATCAGTGTTGGATTGTAAGGTTTTTAATATATACAGAGCTTTGTACCACCGTGTAAAGTTAATTAGCATAGAATTGGTATGATGATAGATTAGTACTACGTTGATTTTACAAGAAGGTGGTACAGTGGATTTATTCCTGAAGAAATAAATTTATATGTAACAGAGTTCATGCGTGAAAAGGAATTTGGTGGTTTGAGTGTGGCCGTAAGTAGCTGCAGCTGTCTTCACAAAGATCAAAGCACAGTTCAGCTTATTTTGGCAAAACTGTTAATCTCTGCCCTGGAATGACCTGCCACAGGGTTGTAAGGCACGATGAAAAGCTCAAGTGATGCATATTAATGTATGCATGTGGGAAGTTGCATAGTACATATGCCTACTGCCAGTACATGTTGACCGTGTTACCATTATCAACAGAGAAACTCAAAATACACCAAAATTACTTTAAAAAAAACCAAACAACCCCCCCCTCAACTCCCCCCCAAAAAAACCCAAACCCCAAAAAAACCCTCCAGACCTCTTCTTGCTATACATTTAAGCAGACCGAAATGATAAGAGATTAGCTCACCCCACAAACTGATCAGCTGTATATAGTATGTTTAAAACTAGTTTAGAATGTTCCCTTTAAAGTTTTAAATGATTGTTCAGAAAAAAACAGAATTTGCAAACCCTAGGAGCTACAGGCATTTCACAACAAAGACATCTAATTAATGAATTACATGTGGGTATAAATGTTCAACATTAGAGATACACAAGTCTAAAAATTTTGGCTTAAGTACGTGCATGTAAACTTCTGGTACAGATGATGTTCATTTTTTTCCTTATTTATACTGGTCACATTTGTAACTGTTCTGCTCGAATAAGAGTAAACCAGAAAACAATTAACCCGCAAATGCCTAAGTGGATGACGTACAAACTTCATGTAACTTTTCAATTTCTTGTTATGTTTTCATTGTTAATTGTGTGTTTTGATTCCAAGGGAAAGCTTGGAACACTGTTTGGGCGACATTAATAATACTCAGGCTATGAAGTATACAGATAGAATTTGCATATTAACGTTACAGAAGAACCTAAAAGAACTCAATGATATAGCCAAAGAAAAGGAAGCTGTGGTCCGAAAAACCAGGTTGGTGTTTCAGCAAACATAACCCATCAGCATAAATCACCATGAAAAACTGGGTACTGTATCTGTTATAAATATTAGTTTATGGGAATGTTTTCATGAAAGTTACATGATGCAAACACTTGCTTAGTATAATATAATCAATATATCCCCAAACCCTTGTAAAGAATTAAGCATCAAAAATAAAAATTAATCACATAATTGAAAAGATGAAACATAATAATGATTGTTAAAGAAGAGGTGTTTGGTTTGAGAGAATTAGATGCTAATTCCCTTCAGTGGTGTCTGCACAGTCCTGCTGGTTCAATGGTCAGTTGGAAACATCAAGTGGAAAATTTATTCTACACATTTTCTTAACTGTGATGGAAATGGTACGTTAGAATTGAAGTTACATCTCACGAGTGCTTTGCTATGTTAAGGTCACAAAGACATTCTTTAGCAGCAAATGTATCTGAAGAAGGCTAATGCAAAAAGATGCCGTTTATGCTGTTGTCATTTTTGATAATATCTGAACTCTGGATGAAGTCAGAATAAATTCTTGTTATGTTTTTCTGGATTTTTGGAGAAAATGCTTGAAATTAAGAGGGCTTCAGAAGAACCTCATAATAAGATCTTAAAAGTGGGATGGTGGGTTGAAGGAATCCCACCTGTGAATCTTGCCCCAAAAAGGAAGAGTTTCATGGGAAAGATTAAAGGACTTACAAATACAAATAATCTGCCCGTTCCTTGCAGAGATGAGCTGAGTACCTGTCGGCTGCGGATCCAGACACTAGCAAAGCAGCTGGAGTACGTAGACATTGAAACAGAGGAAGAGGAGGAGGCTGGCAATGTGTAGGTAGAGAGTATTTCTGGATACCAAAGCTTACAGGAATCCACTGTGTCTACCTGTGTAATTAATGAGAGAAACGTTCCTGTTTTCATCTCTTCATGCTGTTGAACAGTTGATAGACTTTTTAAGCACATATATTAAAGGTGTTTAATAGATCAGTGATGAAACCCACTGTTGTTCTCAAGGTAAGCTGTCACTGCGTTGGCTTGGAGGGCGGTTCTGGTACCCGGGTACTGCACTGTCAGGTAGTGCGCAGAGCAATGCATTCGCTGTCTGGTTGACCTATTTTCAGCAATAATTCCTCCTTTTGAAATAAAGAATAGTGGTGCCTTGGCTTGGGAGCCATTGATCGCTGTGCTTTCTGGTCTAGAGGTAATATTCTGCTAGGTAAATCGCTGCAGAAAGAGGTGACACTTAGGACGGGACAGGAAAGAGGCATGTGTTGTTAAATATAACAGCAGGTTATTAAATCAGCCTAGCCCGCTACTGTCAGTTATGTTTATCAGGGTCTCAGTCACTTCTACTTAGTATGATGAGCCAACACCAACGTGCTGTGGCAGTTTTAGAGGTCATGGCTTTGCTTTTGGTAACTATTACAATCAGGATTTTTTTTAATATATATATCTATCTATATCTCTGTATATACATATTTGCCATTTCTTTTTCTGGTGGTTTTTCTTTTTTGCCTTTTTTTTTGGGGGGGGGGGGGGTTTTTGGGTTTGTTTTTGGTTTGTTTTTTTTTTTTTTAATGCTGTGAAATGCATGAATGCTTTTCGGAGAAGTCCTGCATTCAGGAGCTGTTCTGAAACACTTTTTTTTTTTTTTGCTATAAAGTGGGAGGCAATTTACTGTACTCTTCACATTTGGTTTAAATAGAAAGAAGTGGGTGGCTTGTGTACCAGGAACCAGTGTATTGTGAACAAACTTCGCAGCTGCATTTTATGACCTGTGTTAATCTTCAAGTTAGTGTATTGATGAATGATAGAATGATAAAGGTAGCTTAACTGCCGAAGCGGAATAGCTGCTTAAACAAAAATGATGAGTTTGGTGCTGATGGGACTCCTGTGATGGGTGCTAGCAATCCATGCTTCGGGATCTCGGAGACCGTCGAGTAACAGAAGCCAACAAAGACAGAAAAGCATTGCAGAAACTTTTATGCTTATGACAGGTCAAATTGTGAGGTCTAGATATGCGGAAAGATAGCAATTCTCACAATTTACTGTGTTTAGCAAGTGAATAGTGCAGTAAGAAGACTTGATAAATTTCTGGCTTATGAAGCTCAAAAGTATCATGTCTTTGCAATAATGCAAGTACTACTATTAGGGTTACTGATGCCCAGTAGAAGAATGTTGAAGTTAGAGTAGTAACTGCAGGTAGAACATGCGTTTCCTGTTTTCATGTCGAAAGGGAGTTTATGCTGAATGTAGTCAGTTCACTGTTGGTGATTCTGTAGTGTACTGTCTGCTAGTTTTCCTGGGTTGAGAAGACCAAGGGAAATTAACTGCTGTGTGGCAATACTGCCATTGTAGACTAAGTATGTGGAATATTGTAATGCCATTTTAAAAGCAAAATCAGTCTGGGTTCTCCAAGTTTGACTAAACTTACTTTTATTGATAATGCTACTTTTATCAGCTTGAGAAACTGAATAGTCATGTTAAGCTACTGGTCAGTGCTTTTGAAAGAAATACTCCATAAATTTCAACCAATATGCAACAGTTTAAAGGAAGCTGTGCCTTTGAATGAAGAGTGGACACAGAAGGCTAAATAAGAGACTGTAAGTTAGTGGAATTCTAATACATAAATCTGTGCCTCAAAGCTATTTTTCTGTTGTTGCTGATTTGGGGTGGGGTGTGGGGTGTTAACCTTTAGTTCTAATTTCTTTCTGATTGTTTCTTTTTAATACTAACAGCGCAGCCTTGTCCCGCCTTCAGGCAGCGCGCAGACGACTCTGCGCTGAACTGGAGAAAGAGAAGGATTTGGAGTTGAAAATTGCTTTGACACTAGAAGAAAACATGTAAGTGAGGGGATGAGAAAACAGTGTGATGGGAGTCAATCTTTTTATGGTGTTCATATGCTGTTTAGTGGATTCCGAAGTTAATTACTACAGAAGTTGCTTCTAAATACTGAACTACATAATTGAGGTCATGTGAGGTTGACTGAAAGGCAAAGGATCTTGAGAGCAACTTTTAGCCTGAACAGGTCATTGCTTAGGAAATTGGTTGCTGTGGCTCAGCTCCTGAGTTTGTTTTGCACACATAAATGAAGTTTTCATTTTATTTGGAGTTGTGCAAACATTGTGGACCTAAACAGGTCTAATTTTAAATGCAAAATAAGCTGGGCTAAAGTAGATCTGTCTGTGATACTGATCTCTGAGCATAAACATTTCTAATTTGTGTCTTTTGGGGCTTTCTGTAGAGCATAAAGGAAAAGATCGAAATTGAGAATGATGGAAACATTGTAGTGGTGCTGTGTATTTTTATGCGAAGCTAATATTGCTGCTTGTAATTGATCATTCACATGTAGCACATTATTTATATAGGACAGAATATAAGTGACTTTTGGAGGCAAGTGGGTCTGTATTTTGGCACCAGAGGTACAATTACTAATGCCACCACATCAACAGAAGAACACAAGTACAAGCTTATAGATGTGATTAACCAGAATGCAGTATGTTCTGCTGCAGTGTTGTATAATAGCTTTAAAATGCTGGACTTGTTTATTGTGTTATTGGCAATAACTATATTAATCTGTTTATATGTATTGCTATCATATCCAAATTCCTGCATCAAAACATAGAAGAATAAAAGCTATGGCCTGTCCCTGAAGTTTATTTACTGTTGAAGAAAAAGCTCTTTTTCTGGATTTTTCTTGGTTTTCATATATTCTTCTGGTTAAATGTGAATTCCAGAAACAGAACTTTGACCTTACTCTCTTTTATTTGACCGATATTTTTGATGTTGTTAAAATGAGGTATGCTATTCCATACGAGCCTTGGCCTGAAAGGTACAATACCTGTGTCAGTAACAAGGTATGGTTCACGATATAATTTAAAAAAGAAAACAAAACATGGCTAGATTTTCACTTTCCCCATGGAGCCTTACCTATTCAATAGCCTTAAGTGAAAGAATGCCTGTATTTCAGTGAAAACAGCTCACACTTTGTTTTAAAGGCTTGAGATGTGGCAGATAGAAACTGCACTGGGAAAACATGAAATCCTTCATGAACAACTTAAAAAAGATGAGGAGGAGCTAGAGTTGCAATACCAAGAACGTGCTGAAGTGCGGATTTGGAAGGAAAAAATAGCAGCTCTGCAAGCAGAAGAAAATGAGCGGTCTAGAGAAAAGTAAGTGCCTATAAGTCAGACTTCTAGCTAATTCCAATACTGGTGGTGTTGTGTTTCTTAGTTGGGTGTTGCTTCAGGAATATTTTATGAGGAAATGGAATTAAAATAATAATTGCCCACAGTCTTGCAGTTACGCAGGTAAAGATTTCTGATGTATGAACGTAAACTTGCTAAAGACAAAAACTGTGAACTCTTTTTGTCTAAAGAAATGAGTTTATTAGATCAGACTTACTGCACATCTGCATCGTTATTGGCCACCAGGCCTTTCTGAACTTCTGGTCAAGTTCATTGAGATTCCTCAGAAAGAGGACACACTGGTTTATCGATTTGTCTATAGGTTTTGTGAAAACAAGAGGCTGTATGATGGGGGGGAGACTAATGTCCTCATTACTAAACTGCCCAACCCCACCCTTGGGTGCCATTGCATGGGAATCAAGGTTTCTGTAGTCCTGCTGCAACTGTTGGCTTGCCCGTGTTTTGCAGAAAAGAAGAGGAAGCCCAGAAAGAATATGAAGAAAGGCATAAAAAAATGCTTACAGATGCCAAAAGGAACCATGAAAAAGCAGTGTACTTCCTGAGAAAAAGCATGGCAAGGTTATTGTTCACTCCTCTTCTGTCATTGTACATTCGCTGGTGTACAGCGCTATCCTTTAGTCTTTGAAAAAGAATCCTTTGCCTGCTAGATGTATCTTCTGTTACGCTTGCAAATCTTCTGCCACTGCACCAGTGCTGTGAAGCTTTCAAATCTTACGTGGCATAAAAGGACTTGGAAAGAAGAAAATCCACTTACCGTCCCTAGTACGGTCTTCAGATTCCCTGTAGCTGAAGGGACTGCCTTTTTGATGAGATGCAGAGGGATCTGACTACTTGTAGGCATTAGTAGTGATGTGAAACACTTTATATATGTGTGTGTCATTAACTGAAGTAGTTTGAAGTAGTATAAATTCCAGGTTTGAAACTTGCACTCTGCAGCTCTCTATTCCTTCTGAAATGTGGTAAAAAAGCTTTCTTGCTGTCTGGTAAACTGGTTAATAGGCCACGACTTTGCACTCCTGTTCTATTCCAGTTGTTGGTAAATTAAATGTTCCCTTCATAGGTTTATGTTTATATAATTACTGTGGTGTTGAATTATCTTGCTACTGAAGAAAGTGTGAATATCTGTTACTTACTTGTATATTAGGACTTAATTGAAAAAGTGATTGAAATAATTGTACTGTTTCTGTGTTGGTTTGTTTTTCATTAGATGGCATGTGCAAATTTGTAATGATTAAGAAAAACACACAAATGAGATTCCCCCCCTTCCTCAAGTAATGCATCAAATATATCGATCTACTATTTTTTCTAGTTTACTGCTATATTAGCTACAATAATCTCAGATTTGATTCATGCCCACATATTTCTAGCTTTTAGAGTTTCTAGGGTTTATTTTTAGTGTGGGCACACATGATTGCCTTGTATGAAGTTCACTACATAATTGTTTAGATATTGGTTATGTGAGCAACACCTGAATTCTTACTTTATTCTAGCAACTAGACATATGTCATAATGTGGAACACATTCTTCATATTCAAATTTTTTTAAAAAAAGTTGTTGAGCAAACTACTTGAAAGCCTGTTGGCACTTATAACTTGAGCGGTACCATATATAGAAGAGTCTTCCAACTGTTCCGCTTTACCCGCACCCAGTATCGTAGTAAACAGAGGCTTACAGGAAGAATGGTGACATTGACAATTACTACTTGTCAGGTTAAACATTCTAATACTAAAAGCTTTCCAGGATATGAGCCTGAAAGATTTTACTTTGCTTACAGAATTCATGAAAAAAATGCAAAGGAAGAAGTGAAAACTCAGGAGCATATGGAGAGAAGGATACAAGCTGTGCTTTCCCTGAAGAACAGCATAACTTCCAATAGGGTACTGCTGCTGCGCTTGGCTGGGGAGCAAAGAAACCCGCTTGTCAGACTGCTCGGTTCTAATGAAAGTAGCCTCAGTTTGCATTGCAGAGTTGCTGTGCGATGCTGTCAGATCACTGACCAAATCTCTTGAAACTGAGGAGACTTTACGTATAGGAGTAATGGAGTTGGATTTGCATGGGCAGATTTTGACACTTCTACTTACTGAGTTTGTTCTGTCAACAATGTGCTTGTTCTGGTAGGGCAACTCTCTTGAAAATAACATATATTACAACTAAGTTCTCTGAAGACTTGTCCAGAAGCTTTTCTAGTTATTTGGATCCTAGTGCAGAAATACTTCATATGGAAAAAACATATGGAGGAAAAACAGTTACTGAAGAACTTAAATAATGTGAATTAAGAATTTCTGAGCTTTCCTACTTTGCTCTTCTGTGTATGTTCTGAAGAATCTGAAGGGATGGTATTAATATTAATTTTATTAGAACTGTATCTTTCAGATTACTTCATTGAGGTGCACTTCAAGGGCAGGCTGGAAGGGTGAAGAAGTAGCCCTGACCTAGTCAGAGCTTTCTGCATCTCAGCACACCATGGCTACTACGTATATTAAAAACAATAAGTGCTACTTCAGAGAAATCTACCACAAATTTTTACTTAGAGAAGGGGACCAACGCTAGGTTCTGGTTTATGTTCTTTAATATATGAATCAAATATGTAACTGTGGTTTGTATGGCTGCATAGGAAAAACTCCAAGCTCTCCAGGTTTGGAACAAAGCAATGGCCCTTGAGGCAAGGAAGCAGGAGATGAAAATGAGGGAAGCTATCCTGGCAGAAGGAGGCAATGTTGCCAAGGAAATTTTTCTCCATAAACGACTGCTAGAGCATGAAAAAGAGAAACAGTAAGTATTTGTATCTATACCAAACTCTCTACTGCTTACTGATGCTCATGCAGGAATATACTGGAGCTATTAATCAGATTCCGAAAACATCTACGATGCTGTCTCAAGGGAGTGAACTCATTCTTGTGCTCTCTGTGCGTGATATTTCTACAGCCTGTCTTAAGCGACTTGAACTTCCAGCTCAGGTGTTATTCAGAGAGGCAAAGTTAGGGGCCCATGTTCTTTGATTACTGCAGAGAAGACGAAACTACTCCAGGAGGGAAACACAGTAAACCTAAACTGGATGCCTGAAGTCACTGTACTTCTGCATTTCCTGAACACCGTCCCCACAAAGGCAGAATAGCTTTCTTAGGCTTTTACAGACAATCTCTGGAAGACTGCACTGCAGTAAGTTCAGAAGCAAGGTTCTCCCCGTGCTTTTTTTGATTGAAATTACTCCTCTACCTTTGTAGTAAAGTGTATAGGAGTGGGCCTGTATCTCATCTGCCCCAGTGCAAAGCTTAATTATTGTTTCTAACCACTTCAGAAGATGAATTTGAGTGAAGATACCAGAGTGCAGCTGAGGTTCTGCATGGTGGCTCTGCTACAAAGGCAGTAACCTGTAGCAAGTGTTAGAGATTTAATAAGTGAAGGTTCAGTAAGACTTAAGTTTTGATTAAATAAAGCTTCTATCTTGATAGCTGCATTACACCACTTCTGCTATCCCTAAATATGTTCTAAAAATAATTTTAGTAAAAAAAATCACTTTGTAAAGGGCTGGAAATAACCAACTCTAAGTTTAATCCTTTTCACCTTCCTTGCTTTTTCCCTTTCACAGTTTCCCTTTTCAGGCCAAGGGACATCAGTTAGTTAGCCCTGATGTTAGCTGTGTCATGTTTCTCCCAGCAGTTCTCTTCTAATTTCAGCTACCATCCTGCAGATTAGCTGAAGAACTGCTTAATTACTTCTCCCAGGGTACTGCCTTTCTCCTTTTCTGTGAAGGGATATTCTCAGTTTTCTCTGAGTATATTTCAGCCTGAATATGTATTTCTGAATTACATGCAAAAGAAAATAATTTTTTAGTCATTAAAACCACTATGTCATTAGCTTGTAGATCACCTATAAAAAGATTCTTAAAGAACTGGTCATAGTAACTGAGGATGGCTTTATGCTTAAGGCAGGTAGTGCTGGGAGTCAGTATCCCATTCCTGTGTCTTTGTAACATTAACTTCTTTGATTTTCCAAAAATACATTATGAACACAATGTCTTTCATCTGCTGCAATGGGGCATCATGAGGCTAAATTCAGACATTAAAGTGCTTCAGTAGGCAGTAGCCTGTGTTTGAATGAGAGGTGGAATTTTCTTTGCTCCTATTTAGAATCAGTAATTATTTATATGGATTAGTTGAAGGCGTGAAAGTCTATATTAAAAGCAATCATTAGTGTGGATGATATTTGTGGCAGAAAACTGTGTATTAAGCTGCTGGTATTAAAACTGATTAAATTTTTTACTGTCACTCTTGTTACACTACCCAGTGTGTTGTGGAATTTGTAGTTATACACAGTTTTGAATTCATGTCTTGCAAGTTCAGTACTTATGTCCTTACCTTCAGCCATTCTTCCTCCCTTTATTAAAGCCACTGGGTTTCAGATAGGCAGTTTTCTTTGAATAGCCAGCTGGGTTAGGAAAGTTATTTAAAACCTTTGTTTTCAGAAGCAATGAGTGGTATGCTTTGTCCACTCCTCAACTTCTAAAACACTAATTGACTATATATAGTCTGCAAAAATGTGTAGCTTCTGAATCGCCTGGTGTCATGACGCAAATTACCAGTGCACCGGATCTCAATACTTGCTATTTAGCTTAAAGGCTCAAAAGAAACTGGACTGTAGTTAATATTTGTAAACAACCATGGTTGGTTTAATATTTCTTACACCATTAAATTATAGAGCTTCTAAAGAACAGCAAAAATCAAGAAAAATTGAGATTGTATCTCGGATTTTGCAAGAAAAAGCCTATAGTCACAAGCAGAAAACAAATCAGTCTGGTACTAAGGCAATTAAGGGTGGTGGTAAACTTGAGGATTCTTTACTGTGGAGAATGAAAACATGGCAATATATCGAGAAGACCTGCAAGGATACAGCTGGAGCAGTATCACAGGTAAACAAAGGCCTAAGAATTGAGTCTTTAGATTTATTTTTTTGTCAAAGGTGCGGGGTGGGGGAATTCTTTTGCTGCAACCAAATACCAGACAGTACAGAACAAGAGTGGAGTAAATTCTCCATTGGATTTCTTAACAACTGTTAAGTCTCCCTTTTCTTGATCGTTGATGCTTGTATGAATGAAGACATTGTCCTGTTTGGTGCGGGGTGGGTTTTTTTAAGGGAATTTGTAAGAGGAGGTGAAGTTTTGAACACATGGATTGCAACAGGCATCAAAAACCTTGCAAAATTAAACACGTTCTGTTTAATTACCTTCATGCCTGAGAAAGTATTCAGATCAGTTTGTCAGGACAAGAGAAATGTTTCCACTGTGTTAGAGACAGTGGTTCTCTCTAGACATAAGCTTCCTGGATGGGGTTTTATTTATCTGCACAGTACTCAGGGAGAACTGGCCTAGAAAATGGAGCTGGAGTGAATTTAATTCCCTGATGAAATTAGTGGCTTCATGTGATCTTTAGGTATTTAGAAGAAAAGGTGAGGGAGGGGTGTTGGTAGAAATGGTCATACTACCGCAAAACAACGATGTCCTTGGTCATTACGTGATACACAACATTCAAAAACGACAGTCAGTACTCTCATGCCTGAGGACTAGTCTCTAGCCTCCTGTAGTATACAGTTAACATCATATAGGTGCTTTTAACATAAGATTTTGTCTGTATTCAGTGTCTTGAGAAGGGCTCGACCTAAGCTGTTGTCTTTGGCCTCTGAGATTTATAGACCTGTCACTTCTTTTAATAAAAGATCTCAAACTGTTAACTGTTGAAATAACTGTCCTCTAGTGTATATATATATCTTCAAAACTTAATGTTCTTTCGCAGAAGTCCTGGTGCTCTCTGCCAGCTTGTTCCTCAGCTGGTGAGAGAACTGCTGCTGTAGGAGAGATTTCTGAAAAAATACCCCATGATGTGCTCTGCGAAAGTGGTGAAGATGAGGAGAGGGACAAGAGCCTGGTAGAACCAGAGTTCCCGGGACTTTGGAGTGAGGAATGTGACTTGCACAAGGTAAACGTTGTATCTCTTGGTAGAAATAGAAAAGGGAACGTGGATGAGATCCTTTTGTAATTGACTCATTGTGAAGTTAGTCTCTACAAAATTTTGACAGTATCCATGAAGGTATTAAACTAGAAAAGTTTCATTTGCCTCTCTAGTAGTTGTATGTATCTGAAGTAATGACACTGGCAAGTCCTGTTTTAGGAACCGTGCTTAAAAACAATAATTGTCTATTTTGCAGTTAAAATGCAGACTTTATTACTTAGATGTAAAGATCCAAGGTGTACTTGCATATGCTGCTTTTTTGACATGTAAAAGACCTTTAAGAGCAGACTTCATAATAATTGATCAAAAAGCAATAATGCCAGTACATATCCATGTACTTGCATGGAAGAAGCACAGGACCATAATGTGTTCCACTGAAACATGCCAGTGAAGTTGGCTGATTTTTTTTTTCTGAATAGTTGTCTAAAAAGTTAAGGGGAAAAGACTCTTTAAGCACAGAAGAGCTAATATTGCCATTAAAAACATTATGTTGTTGTGTGGGATGATGGTAAGCTACAGAACAGACAGCTGAGAATAAATGAAATTTTTCATATAGGAGCTGAGAGGCTGGGTTTGATTTGGAGAGAAACAAAGGCTGACCAGGTACTAAAAGGTTCCATTCGCAGATTTTTCTACTTTGAACTACAGATTCTGTGGTCGCACTGTGGTCATGGTGGTTTTTACTGATGTTCCTTATTAGATACCCAAAGAAGAAATGGATCCAAAGCAGCTGGCTACAAGGGTAGAGAAAAAAGAAAATTTTGAGAAAAAAATGGAGGAATTCCAAACTGGAATTTTTCGCAAGCAAATAGTGTCTGGTCCTGAATGTAAGGGATGCTCTTTCTACAGTAAACCAAGCTGCATTCATTTCAAGGTTAGTGGCCATTCTGCATAGGATGCTGTATGTATCTACTATATGGATCTACTGATGTCTTGATCAAAATTCTATTGCACTGGGAAGAAAAAAAAATCTTGTTGTCTTTAGTCAAACCTGAAACAGTACTTGCCTTTTTCTCTAGCAATCTCTTAAGTAAATTACAGTCAGATTAAATAAGTTTAATGTTACTACTTAAGTCTAAATTATAGAATACTTGCTTTACAAGCAATTCTGACAGAATTCAAATGCCGTCAGAAAGGTGAGCAAATGATGAAACAACTTGTTAGGTAGTGTTCTGTGCTCTTTAAAAGGCGGTGTAACTGTTACTTACTCTTTGTACATACATTATTGCTATAAAATCTTGTCCTTTAACAAGTCATGGCCACAATCCAGTTAAGATTTCGGTTTGTGAGTGACCATCATATTGTACTGGTCAGGAGGCGAGAAAGTGTAACGCTATGCCTAGTTCTTCCCTGTACTTGACCAGGTTGCTAGTGTGGCACGTCAGAGGAGTCTTGCGGCTGTGTCAGAGAAACGTGCTGCTGGGCAGCCTGCGGGACTTCTGTGCGCTACTCAACGGGCCCTGGCGATCTGGTTTCTGTAGGAGCTGCGAGCCTGTGCCTTGCACAGAAACAGCAGGCCTCCCTCGGCAGGCAGCGGTGCCGAGCTCTGTGTTGAAAACATCTGTATTGTGTCTGCCACACACCATCTATATTGTTAACAACTCTTAGACCATGAATGTGATAATGTTTGACATTCACTGCAGGAGAAGACAGAGCAGCTTGGTGCATTAGCTGTGCGTAAACCCAGTTAATGTTGCCCCATCCAGGAAGCATGAGTTCCTGGCTTTAGAGGCTGTACATTTTAAAAGGGGTTGTTCGGAGCAAGGCAATGCTTTACGGGTTTATACGATACTTTGCACGCAGGCCTGTGATCCCAGGAGGGACTGTGAGCACAACTATGGTAAAATTAGTTGGTTTTGTTGTTACATGTGTAAATGCTACTTCCCATAATTCACGCCACCTGGTATGTTTGGTGTTCCAAGGATTTTGATGTTGGTCAAATCTACAAAAAGAAGATAGCTTTGATAAATGCATCCTACAGTGTTAACTTCTGCAGACTACTGGGAATCAGTGAATGGCTCAAGGACTTCATCAGTGTTCAGTAAGTAAAGTTATCGCTTGTTTTTCCTTTGTACCACAACAGGAGATGTAACCAGATTCTGTACCAAACTAAATAGATTTCAGTAATTACATCTAAATTTTTATATTCCATTCTTGCGTGATGAGGAAAGGAACTGTGTCTCGGAGCTGAGAAGTAAGAGGCTTACTGAGCCCGAGCTGTGTGCTACTGGTTTCTGTAGCAGTGATAGCAGGGGACCAGTCCCTAGTCTGGAGAGCAAGAGGGACCCCGGTAACTGCCAGCGCTGAACAAGTGGAAAGCTTTTATCTTTTTCTCTCCCCACCTCCCCCCACCCCCCCC
>KL276783.1:25974-52569 GCA_000699545.1 Podiceps cristatus
TAAATCTCCTAGGGAGCTACTGATACTGATTTTGCCCTTGCATAGTGCATTTAATCTAGTTAAAAACTAGGTGTAATAGTGTTTGTACAGTAAGAGTAGATACTGCTGCTTTATTTCAATTTATAGCCAACTACAGTAATAAAGTCAGATTTTCATAAAAAACATGTTATTTCTTGTTTAGGTTACTGAAGGTGAAATTGGACCTTTCAGCTCAGTCAAACTTCAGATTATATTTGTCCCAGCTATCCCAGGGGATGTGCGGGCAGAGTTTGTGATCATGTTTGACAACTCAGACTGCAAACCAGTGAGTGATTTTGTGCAAGACTTTGTTCAAAGCACCGTGCGAGAAGAGTTTAAAATCCTCCTACTTCTGCTTTTCTCAAGTTTTAAAATTGCTTGTAATTCTATATTAGAAACAGGAGGAGGAGGTAGAGGAAGAAACATTTGTGGTCATTATAAGAAATAACAATGAGGTGCCATGTGATTATATTTTATGTGGTTTGATGGGAGGTAATTTGGCCCTTCTTTCTGATGCAGTGTGGTTATTAAATGTGTTGATTCTTTTAAATTTTCTATGCAAATAATTCTGATCTTCCCATTTTATTAGACATTGTGCTGGAAAACATCTAATGTCCTGGAAACAAACACAAAAGTATTCTTCCCTATTCTCAACCAACGTAGTTTATTTTCTTTCTGATGTATCAGAATTGGAATTACTTAGCATGCAGTAGTGAAACTGATGTGTGAAAGCTGGAAGAGATGACAACTTTAGCTACTGCTTCAGCATATTTGGATTCCACACTTTATTGGAAGCCAAAGTCTGCCTGGGAATGGTTCACAGAAGCTTGCCAGAAAAATAAAGAAATGCTTCCAAGCAGCTCAGTAGGCCAGTCTTGGCTCTCCCCAGGGTCTACAAAAGGGGCCGCAGGTGCACGCGGAAGGCCCCTGTGGGTGCCCTCTCTTGCAGGACCATTTTATCCAAGTCTGAGCTGCGTGGTCACCAATGTCAGCCCTCAGGTCATTACAGGAAGTTCAGCACTGTGCTGCATTACTGTATCTCTTCGCTGGCTAGACAAGCTGCGGTCTCCTGAGTTTCTGAATTACGGCACATTTGCTTAAGCTAGATGCACTTTAAATGTTCCTTTTCAGTGTCATGGACCGCATGCTATTCCTTCGTGTTCTTTGTCAAAGAATCCAAACCAAAGTATAATTCTTTTTTTCTCCTGAGACACCATACCATCTAGGTTTTATGTAACAAATGATTTTCATAGCTTTGTCTAATTAAAGAACCAGTTGCAATATGAATAATAAAATATTTTACTGAAGTTCATAGCAGAAATTCTTGCTCTGTCTAGCTCAGTAAGAATTTGAGACTAACAAAAATAATTACACTCTTGATTTATGTATTAACAGCTGTGCTTTAGTGCCAGAGGAGTTTCTGTTGATGTGCCAGTTTGGGTGCCCAACCCCAACATTGACTTAAAGATCTGCATGTATGACCGACTTTATCAGGATTGCGTTGTTGTTCAAAGCAGGTGAGCTGCCCTTTCGTTACCAGCTGCCTTCTGTAGCTAAATAATGAGGTCTTAAGTCACCAGGTGACGTCTTGAGGTTCTGTTGTTACAGACCCAGCTTGTCACCATAAGAAGCTGCTGACATGGTGGGAAGCAAATCCATGTCTCTCCAATTTAAAGACAAGGATGTCATGCGGGACAGTGACAAATTTGCACACTAAACATCAGGGAGATAAATGTGTCTCAAATTAAGTGCACATTGGGTATAATTGACCCAGCCAGGAAACTTTATGAAATATTTTGATATTTCTCAGCTATTTTACCCTTAATTAAAGTCCATGGGAGACTTATGATCTGGAAGCCAGCCTCATGCTGGTCGTTCTTTATTGAGAAGGTTAATCGCCAGTCTTTCCAGACTTGGGATATGATGCTGGATAAATTATGGATAAAAATCATGGATAAAAAAGGATAAAACCTTTTGCATTTACTATGAAATGGGAAGGGTGCAACTCTTCCTAGCCCATATAGGCATTAAGCACTGTGCTGGAGTGATGGCTACCTTGTAAGTACGCAGCTAGTGACCAAATACTGATTTACAGGGGGGAAAAAATATGTGGGTGTTCCTGTAGTCCCAGTCAGTAATGTCTGAAGACTGGTTCTGTTTGCACTGTGGTATAAAGATAATATTTCAGCTCCTTGGCTCCTAGAGATTTCATGCTATTAGAGAGCGGTTACATGAACACTTACTCTCTTAATTGTCTTCAGGTGCTGGTGTCTTCCCTCTACCCAACACAGTCACTATTGAATGCTTATTTTAACAATTTGCATTTCTTAGATTCTATTTAAATAGGATTGGAGTGGGTTTGTGGGAGGGTGGGGGAGAGATTGGTTCTGCAGAAGGCATCCATTCTAAACCTCTTACCAGAATTACAGACTGCAGAGATTCTTCACAGTTGGAAAGAAATGAGTAAAGCTGTTATCTCAGAAATTCAGCTTACAGATATGACAAGCACAAGTTGTTATGTAAGTGATTTTACTTGGTTTGGATAACCCAGGGATAAAACAAGTATAGAAGCAGAATAACTCTCTTAATAAAAACTTAACATTTCAAGGGGATCCCAAAGATAGAAGCTGTCAAATTGCTTAGGGCAAAACTTCTTAACTGAGCAAAAAATCCTGCTGATCCTTTGCCAAGTTTCACTAAATTAAGAGCACTTAATATGTAGTATACTGTCCTTAGTATCTTGGCAAATTAAGTCTTTGATTTATCACCCAGTTCTCCACAGTTAGAAAAATTGTCTTTGTTATGTGGTCATTTGGGCTGAAATTCAAACTACTTCATGTGCAGGAATATCAATTTTTCATCCTGCAAAAGTAGATAGATTTCATCATTCTGTGCCTGACAAGTTTCTTCCTCTCGTAGCTATAGAAATTTTTCTGTAGTGTGTATCAGAAGAGGATTCCTCATTGTTGTATGGTACATGTCAAACCGCTTCTCAAACAGAATTTAATGTGCTGAAAATAGCAGTCAAGAACAATTTCTTAGGTTAGACTAGTAGGTAGCTGTATTTTAATTGCAATAGTGAAAAATGGGGGAAAAGTCGTCTTGCTGAGATCTATAGTCTGGAAGTGTGCACAGGCAAAGGATCCAGAGCCAAGGACAATTACCAGGCTTGCAAAGAACTGTCCAAGCTGCTGTCAGCATTCACGTCAAAATAATAATTTGTTACCACGGCTTTGTGTGACCTGTTTACCAGCTAAAGCGGTAGTACAGCGCTGGCTGTGATCCAGCGCTCGTAGCATCCTTTCACTGAAAGAGAAGGTAAGGTTACCACAGCCCAGCTGAAAGGGCTGCTTGTCTAACACCTGCTGAAATGCCTCAGCTAGTGAGAACTAACGCTCAGATCCAGTAGATGTGAAATCTTATTAGCATAACTTCTAGAACACAGATTCTTTAAGTAAATGTTAACTAGATACTTAAATAATTCTGCTATTCAGGAACAGTCTCACAGATTTCTGCTCCAATCCCTAACTAGTTATAGGAAAAAGAAAAACAAAACAAAAACCCAACCAACCAAAAACCCAAACAAACCAAACAAAACCAAACAAGAAGACAAGCAAACAAAAAACCCTAAAACTTGTAGTGAGAGAATTCTTTGGATTTTCAGGGCAAATCTGACCCAGACCTGTGGGAGATGACGTGCTAGAATAGCCTTTTGTTCACCACCAGTTCACACAAACATCTGACAGAAGCAGAGCAGAAGGAACTTGCCTGTATCTTGTTGCTGCTGTGATCTATGACATTCTAGTCCAGAGCACAAGTGGAAGATCGAGTTTTCAAGTTAGTTTGGTAGCTCTGGCACTTAAGTGCCCCAGCAAGCTCCACAGAATTGCAAAATGTTAGTTAATACTGGGTTTGGTTTGGGTTTTCTGGTGGTTTGGTTTCTTTCTGGTCACATAGAAAATGGTAATCAGGAAGCATAAATAAGCAGCATGAAGGGTGAAAGTGTCTTAGCAGAATAGTGTCCAATATAAATCACTTCAAAAAGTAATTTCTCTGGCAGGTTATAATCTGCACTGATTTAATGAAGTAGTATATCATTCTCTAAGACTGTCCACAGTCAGAAATCATTCCAGGCTCCCAGTACCACATGCTCTGGCTGTTTGATTTAGCGCAGACCATCTGGACTGACAGCTTGTAAACCAGTCCAAGAGAAGGAAAATGACAAGCTGAAATATTTGTAAATTGCTTGGCAGTTTTGCACTTAAGCATGAAATTCCAGAGCAGGGTCTGGTCTGTGGCTATGGCTGTGTTATAATATGGCCAGAATTCAGTAAGCAGGGAGATGGTTCTTAGCTTCTAATATGCCTCTCATAGGGCAAATTGATCACAAGCCTTAGGAGAGGAACTGGCAGTGCCAGCGTAGCCGCACTGTGACTTCTAGCCCTGGAGAATCTCTGCTGTTAGAGAAGTTGTTACAGGAGATCTGTGAATTCACAGCTATTTAAAAGAAGTCACTGTGGTTTGGGGGAGAAAAGAACAAAAGCAGCAGCGCGCTCAGTGCATTTCTGGCATAAGACAGCCTCCCCCTGCCCTGAGTCTGAGTTTTTTCCTGCCTATACAGGCTTAATTTTTGGTATTGAAGGTTCTGAGATAATTACGAAGATAAAGAAGATGAATGGGATTCACAAAATGTCGATGGTTTAGGTGTATTATGCTATTTTAGGTTCATTGTCTTGATTCTTCTGACTACAGGGTGGGACATTAAGTGCTTGTTAGCCGCTTAAGCAGCATCTAGGTATCCCTGGCCCCAAGTCACTGGTCTTCATTTTGCTGTTTCTCAGACAGAATAACAGGTTTTTATTTGTTGCCTCCCACCACCACCAATTCTTGCATAACCTAGATCCAGCATTACGAGAAGACTACTCCTCTTCCATCTTGAGTGGGTTCTGTGTTCTGTGCTGCAGCTAGGACCAGTTATGTGTCTCAAACGTTCCTATTGATTCAGATAGAGGGAATGTATCTGAGGAGCAAATAATTAGCTGATATTTCACAATAATTTGGCTTTGGTTTTCCCCTGACCTGACCCACTGTGCTGCACTTTGATAATATGTTCCAATCAGCTGTGTATATTGCTTGAAATACAGCTGGGTTTACTTACAGTACTTCCAAAGTCTTGTTTTCTATACTTAAAAGAGAATGCAAATCTGTGACTTTGCTGTAGCAGTTTTACATGCCCATCATTTTCAAAGGAAGCTTGGGATTGTTTTAATCATAATGTAGAGATGGGCGGGGAGGGACCGAACTCCAAGAGCCAATGTTGCTGAGATGGCAGTAGGGGTAGCCTCAAAGCCACCTGAGCGTGTCTGATCTGTTTGCAGAGCCAAAGCCACACTGCGTTTGAAGTTTGAAGTATGCAAAGAATTGAGTAAGCACATGGAGCTGCTTCCAAAAACAGGTTATGTTCAAGCTCAGTCATCCTTCAGTGTGCAACTGAAGTTTCTGCCCAGGTAACATAAGTGTTAATCTTTTCATTATTTAAGACAATATCTGTAGGAGGCTCTCGGAGTTGAGCAGGTCAAAGCTTTTTCTTCCTTCGCCCTGTAGCAGGCTGGACTTCACCTGCTGGTGTCAAGGCAGTGCTGCTCTCCCCCCTCTCTCCCCCTTAACAGTTGCCAGATGCTCAAGGAGGAAATTAAGTTGGATCAGATACCTGTGAGGAAATGCCTCCCCTGTGGTGACAAGTGTGAAAATCTTAGCAGTTGCGTTGCTGGTAGGCTGCTCCTGTTTCTGGGGGGAGGCTATTCTTACACAAGAGAGGTTACCTAGGCAGGTGGCTACTTCATGGATCACTGATTAAATAATTTCTGGACAAGAACTCCTGCGCTTGCTAATTAAGGGAAGAATGGTTGGGCTTCCTGTTCATATCTCTCCTACTTGTGTACATTTTTCTCCAAAATACGAATGTATTGATCTTGAGTTTCATGCAGCGCTTCGTATAACACCTTCGAAGATGCTAAAAGCCTTATCCCAGCAAGTATCTCTTCTCCGTTTCATGATACATCTAAGTATGCAAACAGAACTTGGTTCTAGGAAACAAAGAATTCTAGTTTTTAAAAATTTAAACTCAAGAACTCTTGTTGCCCACTGTTAATTTTATTTACCTTGTCATTGCCATCCTAAAGAATTTAGCAGGACTTTTCACGTATAAATTAAATTATATAGATCATAATTCTAGTGTACAGCCAAATACTTCAGCAGCTGATTGCTGCTGCAAACTTTCTGCTTTTGCCATACAGGTTAGTGAGTCCCACTGACCTAAGTATATTTGGATTTTCACTGATGTGCTCAGCATCTCTGATTCTAAATTGAGAGTCTAATCACTGATTTTGAAATTTTCACTGGGTTAATATTCAAAGAACTAAAAGTATTTACAGTTCTCCCAACATCTCAAATCCTATCAGATTATAACAGTAACCGTTACTACGACATTTTTCAGTTCCTAACTTCAGATGCTGTAGAGCACTGTTACACTTACTGAGGGGATAAAAGCATAGCTTGGATTTAGGACATTAATCGTCCTTTGAAAAATGGGGAAGCTTCAGAAAGGAGATTGGATGAGATTAAGGCATTTTTGACACACAAAGTAAGTATCTGGCTGTTTCAGTATACAGATCAGTTTTATAAGACCTAACACGGGGGGGGCACGTGTGTGACAGAGAAAGATGAGCTTGCTACAAGCTGCTGTGAAGTACTGAGCTAGTGACACACTTCTGTAGATGCCTCCTGACTTTAGTATTATAAACGGGGTTTTCGCAGAAGAAAGAATAGCTGTAATGAAAGTAACACAAAAGTAAAAAGAACCACTTGTTCAGCAGTCCTAAGTGAACAGTTCGATGACTGAAGGCTCAGGAAGCTCTCCCAAGTATTCTGTGCACACTGAAGCGCTTGGTCGGATGTTACGATACTCGTAACTTTCTGGGGGTTTGAAGCAGACATCTTCTGTTTATGAAGGCAAGTTCTCTAATCTGCTGACTTTCAGAATTCCCAAATACCACATCATTTTAGTTTTTCTGCATTTGGAACTAGTCCTGCAGATGCTGGCAGTCTAAATCTGATTTGCCTTTTATGCTTCTCTTTAATTACTTTTAAGCATGACGATGCCATTTTCAGGGAACTGTCTGCAGGACTTTAGTAGCTTTTCCCCAAGGCATAACAGCTAATTTAGAGTCCATCACTGTGTAGGTACATTACAACTATTCCTCCCCCCCCCCCCCCCCCGGATTATTTTGTAATACATGAATTTATTCTGTTGTTTTAATGTCCTGTGAGAAAGTGAAAGATGATGCTTTATTTCCTACCTTGTATTTAAGTCCAGTTCCTATCTTTAAACAAGTTAGAAGCCTTTGAAGATCACCTTCTAAAGTGCTCCTTCAGACTTGCAAAATAACAGCCAGCATGATTTCAGATCACTGTGACGACTGAGTGGGTGCTATTTATTCATTAACTATTCTGTAACAATAGATTGAAACGTTGCATGTAATTCCAGTAGTAGTAGTAGGAATATTATCACTGTGGAGACCTAAGAACAGGAAGCAATTCACTCTGATGCTGTAAGACACTATAAATAGAGCAGCAGAGCTAAAAATGCTAGAGCTTTTGTATTGTCTTGGCTTGAAGCTCTGAAATTCAGCTTATGAGAGCAAGATGCTCAGCTACAGAAACCCCACATATTTCTTATACATTACTTATCTGGTATATAATCAGACACTATTGGTCTCCAAGTTTCATTTTATTTATCTCTGTGCTTTGTGATACAATTGGTTCTGCCTCAGACTGGCTGGTAATTAACTAATACCGGGGTCAAATGGAAATAACTGCCTCGGTTGGGTTGGTTATGTGCTGTGGTTGCAGCAAAGACACTGAAGGTTTATATTCTGAAGTAACATTTAAATTTTTCAGAGTTTTAAATGACTGGATAGCCTTTTTTTAAAGGATAAATGGATGCAGACCTCTGTGGATAACCCCATTAATCTCCTGTGTGTCCAAAATCTTGTCTTTTAAAAAAAGAAATAATCCAACATTAACATGTTTTAATCAATGATTTTAACTTAATTGCTAGATAGCCTTGCAGTCCGTGCACACCTGCTCAGAGCAGATTGTCTGGAGGTATGGCATTCTATAGGAGATCTGTGACAGGTTCATAATATTTCCGATCTGACTGCACCTTCTTTTTCTTGGTCAGAAAGTGGAACTTCACAGGTCACTAATTTTTGATTGCCATTTTCTTCCACCATACTTCCACCATTTTCCCTAATACTTGCATGTATCTAGCATACAAGAGTTTTGTTAGACTTCACTTCAGTGGAGCATTGGAACTGATGCTTGACCAGCTACATGTGTGAATACTCCTATTTGAGCACAAATACTGTGTTAAGTTTAAAAGCTGTGAATAATAAAACTTTTAGACCTTAAGTAACACATTGTTTGGTTGGGGTTTTTTTGTTTGTTTAGAAATACATCCATCAAAAGTTTATTATGCCCCTTAGCCTGAAAACAGTCAACGTATTTTTATGAAACTTAATGTGCTTTTGGTTTTTAGGCACTCTCTTCCTGAAGATGCAGGGAGCTATTTTAATGAAGAGACAAGAGTTCTGGAAGTTCCAGTCACAATACTGATTGTGGATAAGGTTAGTAATTTTTATTATGCTGGGTATCAGACTAACAATAGATGTAAATTATTATTATGATGACTTATTACGAAGTCCTACGATAACAATAAAAGGTGCTTAAATAATAACACAGATTTGATAGTTTCTTCTTGTCAGTGTGTAAACAGAAAGTTAAATCCTTTCTAGCTAATGCTCATCTATTCCCTAGTAGTTTAGTTTGTACCAGAGAGTTATCACGTACCAGAGCACAATCCTTTTATTCTGATCTGTACTGCAGATGTAGCACATTCTTAGCATTTACATTTCCTGGAGATGCAGGTGTGATTCCACCCTAGCATATGGATTTTGAGATACAGATTTATTTTTTTTTAATTTTGCTTATCAAGGAGACATTTCCCATTGCTTATTTTCAGAGAACAGTGAGGCTGAAGTTCAAGATAGATGTGTTACATTTAGATGTGCTACTGTCAAGAAAACAGAGTAGAGTAACTTTTCTGCAGTTACCTTTTTGGGTGACATTTCACTTAAATCCTGTCCTTACAATACTACAGATGGAGGTTTTTATCCTGTGCTCTTGCATTTGTTTCAGGCTAAAAAAGTTAATTTAACTGTCCATGCAATTGTTACAACTTCTGATTTGGAAATCAGTCCAGCACAAATCAATTTTGGATACTGCACAATCTATGAAGCTGTGCAGGCAAATGTCATGCTAACAAACAAATCCATCTTGCCCCAAGAGTTTGGATTTGTGGGGCTTCCAGAGGTAAGTAGTTACCCCCCCACCTCCACCTTCTTGTACCAAAATAGATTTAATTATTATGAAAACATGTTCCAATGTGAGCATACATAAATCATACATGTTTCTTGCAAACCCATGGAAATACTTCTGCCTGCATCACTGTGGAAACGTGGATTAGCTCTGCTACTGGTTTGTGGAAATTTTATCTTATACCTTAAGCATTTTCCGAGCAGTATAAACATCTTTGAGTAGATTTTACTATTCTCACCTACATAACATTATTAGGCTATCTTTGTTCTATTAGAATACCTATTTTTTATACCAAGCAATCTACTAACTAACCTGGTGCACTTTTCTTTCAGACTGACAGTTTGCTTATACTACTAAATAAAACAGGATTAGGGATGTTGCTTTGGCCTTAAGGCTGAGGAATATCACGCAGTTTGCATCCAAATGCCTCAACACTTCGTCTTTAAAGCAGGATGGCCATGTCCAAACTGCTTACTGGGAATCGTCCCCCAAACCATGCCTAGGTATTTTCTGACTGACTGTAAGTTGACATGAAAGCTAAATTAATCACAGGAGCTGCCAGTTTTGTGGGGGCTAGGTCTATTGAATTTTTTTTTTTCCAAAAGTTAGCTGTACAAGCTTCATAATAGCATGATGATCACAGTATGAAATGACTTGGCATATTGGAATCAGAGCGAGAGGAAGTTTGACATTTAATTAGGCATTCTCCCTTTCTCTGCTGTTTTAGGGATTAAAATCAAGGAGGTAGCTGAAGGAAATTAGAACCTTCAGCTTTGTTAAAGCTTTACTTCACAGCATGTCTTTCATGATTAGCGTAAAATGTAATGGGGAGACATTCTTGAGTTATCATCAACTCATAAAACTGGTACGTGTCACTATGGTATCTGCGTATCACCCAGGAATCAGCTCTTACATGATACGGGGAACTGTTGAGATTCTTATCATATTTCATTCAGTTGTCTATGAAGAGTAAATAAACATCATTAGAGAAAGGTGTTTACCATAGATGGTAAGAACATGGGCAAGAGATTCTATTGAAGTCTGAGTTAATGGATTTAATGCCTTTCAAGTTACTTTGAGATTAGAAACCTGCATGTCAGTCAGACTCCAGTCACTAACTCAAACGAAAGATTCTCGCTAGAAGGTTTCTGTTTTCCTGACATTTGTACATTTAATAACAAAATTTTCTTACCTTGCCAGTCATATTTTATTCTAATTTGTTTAATAACTTGATAATTTAACTAATCATTTCTTATTTTAATAACAATATTTTTTTAATACTGCCATTTTGAAGTTTGTTGAAATTCAACCCAATGACGGACTTGGAATTCTTCTTCCCCTTGAAAGCTTGACATTGGACATAATCTTTAAAGCTGACAAGGCAAAAGAGTACAGCTTTGAGCTAACCTGCAAGTCAGAGATTAATAGGTACGTTAAGAAACTGATTGAGTAGTATATAATCTAGAAGTCTAAATCACACTGGATTTCCACTGTTAAACTAGTTCAGAAATTAAGCTAAGGTAAAATGTGAGGCAGGGAGGAATTCTCCAGTTGACAAGCGTTGCTCAATGCCTGTTACTTTCATCCTTATTTACGTGCTTGTCTTTACTGAGATGACTTTTACTATCCCACCTGAAATTTATCCTTGCCACAGGTCCAAGCTGCAGGTTTGCCCCAGGTCATCTTAACCTGCAGTGTCCTCCTTGTTTTTTTCAGCAGAATCACCAAAGGATGATTTTGGGGTTTTTTTTTGATAAAAAATGCTACTTAAATAATGATGGCATAAACTTTGATTTGACTGTATGTATTTCCAGAAGTTCATAGAGGAAGAATTCAAGTAGGGACTCTAGCCAATTGTGCATTAAAAATAGATAGTATTATTGTTCATCTTTAGGCAAAATTCCCATTGCAAGCTTGAAATTCTGCTTAAATAGGGACTACAGGATTAGTTCCCTATTTTCCGGGCTGATTAAGAGACTATTTTATGCTGAGACAATTTATCATGTGTTTATTTTTAGACAATTCAAGCTGTCGTGCAAAGCAGTTGGAGTCCACCCACCTCTTGAATTGTCTCATTCCTTAGTTCAGTTTGCTGCAACGGCTTTAAATGGTGTGTCTACAGCTACACTGTATGTGATGAATTCCCATGTGAGTGGCAACCACTTTACTCATGCTGTCCCAAGAATTGGTGATGGGGAAGTTGCCCCTGTTGGACCCACTTCATTTGAGTTTTGTGTGCCAGAAAACTGTCCAGTGACAATTACACCTTCTGTTGGGACTGTGTTGCCTGGGAAGGTAAATTCACTTTAAATGTCACGTGTTCTGCCAAATCTTTTGATCATCTACATCCCTACAAATGCTGTCACTTGTAAATGAACCTCAAAATGTAAATTATTATTAGAATAGCTGGAGTATTTTGTATTGTTTAAAATATTGTTTTAAATTGGACAAGAGGGGGTAACCATCTAATCTGGCTAATGCTTTATGGGAGCTTTCACCCTGAATGTTCTTTCCCCAGTGTTGACATGACTTATTTGAAGAATGTTTAAATATCAGAAATATTGGTCATGTAAAAGCAGCCCACTGTAACATAGTAGACTTCCAACGAAGCTGCCAGTGACCTTATCCTTAGGATCATCGTATTAACTTGGAAAAAATTTGTATTTTATCTGTTAATTTTTTGCTGTTGTGTATATGCTCTTATTGAGCTTTGTAGGTATAAAACACGTATGAGGGCTGAATTTTGCCCATCATTCTTGTGTACGCTCTCGCACTCCCAGAAAAGCTTGATTCAAGTGTCCTTCAGACCAACATTGTCAGATCAGCTAATCAGAGAAGAGGCAGTTCGGAGGCTTTGCAGAGCAGCTGCGACAGGGGCAGAAATACAAGTAAGGAATGCTAAGAACTAGCACATGCTGTTGGTCTGTCACTTCCAGATATTTGTTTCGCTGGATGGTATTTTTATCATAAAATTATTTGCATATTAATGAAGCCCAAACTCATGATCCATGTAAGACCTGCCTATAAAGGACAAGAGTACGACTGTACTGTTGCACTTAATGTGTAGACTGTTCACTGAGCGATAATTTAATTTCATGCTAACAATTTCAAAAGCATTCCTATGGGATTTTCTTGCGAATGCTAACTGCAAGTATGCATTAAAAAAAAAAATCTACATTTCTTGCAAATTTACAGCATGCATGGACTTTATATGCAATGCTGTGGGTCAGTTAATTTATGTGAGCACCTATGGTTGTCTTTAATGATGAGATAAATAAGTAAAATTCCCATGAAAGATACAGTCTTTTGTTCATCTGCTCCAATAGCGGAGCTCTTTTCTTTTTAAGATGGAGTAAAATACGTCCATTTCAACTTAATTTTACATTATTAGAAATGTATAGAGTAACTGCTGTCTCTATGGCTTGTTACCGTAATCCTACTGCTGTTACCTTGCTTTGTGCACTCTGTGTCCTTGGGCAGGGACTGTGTATCTGTAAATTGATGTCTTGATTGGGTCACCAGTGATCCCCTCAGGGTATGATGTCTCCGTGCCTCTATTTGCAGAAAAGGAAGAAAGATGAAAAGAGAGAGGGAAAGAAATTAAGCATTTCCATTACCAGACGGCAGTCTTCCAGGCAGCTTGCAAAGGATGGAGGCAGTAAATACCCGACTTCTCTATGTAGTTCTGAACAACTAAAATCGAAAGAGTTAATGCCTGAGTAAGTCATCTTGTACTATGTAGACAACATTCTCTTTGTAAGTGGTTTAACAAATCTACTAAAACCTATAGGTAGACAAGAAAGCAAGCTGTAGAGAAGAAACAGCTTCAGCTATGTTGCAAAGGCTGTTTCCAAAATTAGTGCTGCTTTTAAGCCACGCAGCTGTACCCTCTCATGTCAGGCAAAGAATCCCTTTGTGCATCAGAGGGATTGAAGTCTTCAAAGAATATATCAGAAAGCATGACGTGGCTGCATCGGTAAATTTGGCTGAACCAACCGGAGTGTTATTTTAAAGGGCAACTAGAAAACTGAACTTAGTTACCAAAAGAAACTACTACTAATATCCCTTTTCTGAATAGGTCTAACAGCTGAATACATTCAGCCCAGATGGAAACTGTCTGATGGCCCATATCCATGGGTTTCAGTTAATCTTCTTTTCTTTTTTTTTTTTCTTTCTTTTTTTTTTTTTTTTTCTGAGGCCTCATATAGTCCATCATATTAATCATGGTCATCTTCAGTCCTGGAAATGTAACAGTGCTTTAAAACGTGCATTTTAAAATAGTCATTCTACAATATGAGTCCCTCAGTGAGAATTCACATTAATAGCATGTGCTGTCTAGAAATTTGGATACTTAGATGCAAAATCTGATACTGGAGGTCCCTTGTTTAGCAATATAGTTCAACTTTTTAGAACCACACTTCTGCCTAATCTGAGGAATTTAGAGTGTTTGGAAGTAAATGCATGCTGCTTATTCCTGGATTTTCTAGCTCTGATGCCTATATGGCAGCCCAGGCTTTTCTGATGAGGAATTTCAGTGGGAAGTTTGAAAAATACATCATACCGTGTTTTGTTGCAAGTGGACATATCGATGAAAAGAAAGGCTCTGGAAATCTACACTGCAGGTATTTGCAATTAGATATTTGCAATTCCTGACAGTTCAGAAATTTAAGGGGGAAATGGTGAGCATTTTGATTTATTCATTTGGGGAGGAAATTTGTATTCTGATCTTAATTCCCTCATAGGTCAGTGGTAGAAACTCATGCTTACAACCCGCTAGTTGGATAAGAATCAAACATGTGAATATGAAAGCAGCTGAAGGAATAATTCTGTGAAAAATTTAAGCCAGATGTATGAACTACATCATCTTTCTGCTTAGGCATACACAAAAAAAGTCAGCCACCAAAAATTATGTATTGTTTTGTAATACCAATTTAATGATAAGCTGTGATATGAACAGAATAAGAACGGATTTCTGACAATAGTTTTTATTTCTGTATGATCCAAGAGCAAATGTCCTTTTACTGTCCCTCTAGCCCTCACAACACTTTATACTTGGAGTTGCACTGTCCAGCTGTACCGCCATCTGTTGTGGTCACTTCAGATAATGGAAAAAACACAGTCAATTTTGGTGATGTTGCAGTAGGTATGAAATTTGAGTTCAAGTTTTGAGTTTTTTTCTCTCTGACGTTAATTTCTTCTGAGCATAATTGTGTTTGCTTTTACATTGTTCAATTGACTTTCAAAAGTCAATGTCAAAATTAGTCCTGTAATAGGTACTTCAGTGGAAAATTAGAAACCCAATTGGCCAGCTGAGGTGTGTAAAAATCAGACTTGATCCCAAAATACAGAATCAGGAGCTGTGCAAGTGACTGTCCAAATCTGAAAGTATTTTGGTGAGCTTTGACCAGTGTACTAGCCATAGAAATGGAATGAATGTTTGGCCCAGGCAGAAGCATGAATAAAAAGAAGGAATGGTAGTGCGTGAGTGAGCATCATTACTTTCTGAAATGTTTTCATTCCTGACAGGCCACAGAATGATTAAGCAAATCGCAATACAAAACATCTCCCCAGAGAAGCTGGAAGTATCCTTGTTTGGAACATGTAAGTCAACCTGCCACTCAGCTTCTGTTTAACGTGACTCTGTCTGTAGGAGGAACTGTTTGACACTAAAGCAAGGAGGAGATGGCAGATTTCAGACTTAATACGCATCTTTCAGAGCGAGGCAGGAAGTGATGTGAAGAATATATTGGACGAGTCTAGGTGACCTATTGGAAAGCCAATTCCATTCCACCCGTTTTAACTGGAAATAATTCTGCATAGAGCCTTACCCAAGAAGCATTTAACCACTTTCTGAAGAGTGTAAGGTACTGATGACAAAGCTAGTTTCAAGGCAGTATGACGTAGGTGCCAAACAGAACCGACAACTCGATTTTTGCACAATGCTTCTCTGAATTTCTGAATACCTTGTAAGAAGAGGCTACTACGATGGCTTGTCTGGGTAAAGCTATCATAGAATCGTTTAGGTTGGATGAGACCTTTAAGATCATCGAGTGCAACCTTTAACCCAGCACTGCCAAGTCCAGCGCTTTACGTGGGATAATACAGGAAAAGCCATGTCCTAGATCTTAGGGTGTTAATGACCCATTCCAGGCAAAATCTGAAAACAGAGTTACATAAATATCTTATTAACTGGAAAAGGATCTTGCAGCTATTTGAATTCTGTGGGGAATAAAAAAAATTGGATTAGTTCTTTTCTCTTAGTTATTGATCTCTGAAAAAGCTTATGGTTGGTTGGTTTATACATCCTTGGTCTCAACAATAATTAGAATCTGTTCTTGTATCATTTTTCCCCAATCTTTGTTTATAACTTTTTTCCTTGAGTTGTACTATTTTAGCTAGGATTCTCAGTTCTGAATCCCTATGGTCCCTTCCTGTTGGTCAGACCAGTTGGAATGCTTGAGCCAGGTGAAAATAAAACCCTCATCATCTCTTTTTGTCCAAACGACAGTAAATGGGTGAGTAAGAGATACAACAGTATCAGGGGAAAAAGAGGAGGGATGGAGAGAGGTAACGGGATGTGTAATATACACATATTACTGGCCAGGATGAGGCTGTATAATAATAAGAAAAACCTTGTTGCCTGTGCATAGCCTCTACCAACATCTGGATCTTTGTCTGTTGGCAGTAATGGCCCATTTGTGGGAGGAAGGTCAGCCGGAGAGGTGGGGATGTTTCCCTTCAGCAAATGGGCTAACCCAGCCATCTTCTTGGCAGTTTTTTGAAACGCTGGACATCAGGGCAGCAAAAACCAATCTAACCCTAAGTATCACTGGCCGTGGGGTGATGCCATCAATTGTTTGCTCTGTGAAAGAAGTACTCAATATGGGATATGTCATAGCCAGAGAGAAGGTGACTTCTACATTCAAGGTAAATCCCTCCGTGCTGAGCCAGAAAGCACATCTGGCATTTTTGTAAGGAGGAAAAGGAGTTCTGTAATTTCTAGTCTGGCAGCATGTAAGGCTGAGTGGCAAACTGTAGACAAAAGAACGTCTGGCTGAGACAGTTTCAGGCCAAAGGGAACAAACCTGTGCGGGGAGGATCTTGTTAGCTGCTTCTGTCCTGCCTGCAGCCTGTACCAAACAAAATAGAGATCCAGTACCTTCTATAAAAGAAGAAGAGAAATGGCCTGTGTGATCTCCTCCGTAGATCAAGCCAGTGCGCAGAGAGATGTGACGCCAGAAATGGCTTTGCTTTTACCAGGGTCAGAAATATTTGCCCTCTTTATTCTGTCCATTACTGCTATGGGAATTGAGGCTGTTGTGTGTCCACACAAGGCAGTGACAGAGGTACATGGGTGAAATGCAAAACCGGTCCTACAAAGAGCACCCGAGGGTCTGCCGTGGTACTGTCTAGGGAAGTTTAACCAATTCACTCATATACTGCAAATTCCCACATACTCAGAAACAGGCTGCGATAAATTTTCCCCTCTCAGATTTTGTCTGTCAATAACCAACGTCTATTACTTGCTGCAAGACTCTTAAAAGGAGCCTGGCCCCTTTTGTTGGGGGGCGGGGGTTGACATGACACATCAGGATGGCAGTAACGCAGGCTTTTGGTGGCATCTGGGTATGCAGGAGTGCAGCAAAATACATTCAGCCAGTTCACAAAATATGGATCCTGCGGGCTTGAGAGTAATTTTCTTAATGAAAATGCTGTTGTGTAAATTAATGTCATCAGATACAGAACACTTCCACGCTCCCCCTGCGATACTCCATACAACTAGATTCGCTTTCATCAACAAGGGACAAAGATCAGCAGAGACTTCCATCCTTTATTACATCCTCTTTGCAAAGGACAGAGTTTGTTGGTAAATTTGGGTTTTTTTCTTTTCTCTTTTGTTAAAGATTCATGAAGTATAAAGCAGCATTACTTTGTCCTGTTAAATCTACACAACTGTCAAAACCTAGGTCATCACATCACTGAAACTAAAGACATTATTTTGTTGCCCCAGTAGGAGCTGTACTATTTCTTTCAATATGGGTAGCTGTAAATTTAGGCAGCCTGAGCAAATATCCACAAATAAGGAGATACTAGTATTTAAATCTGTATAAACCCACACGGTAATTGCATATTAAAGATTATATTTAGGAAGTCCATCTCTGTAAAAACACAAGTTAGAATATAGGAAGGGTTTGGTGATGCTTCTTCAGTTCCTCTAGAGATGAATGCGTTAAACTGATAGATGGATTTATCTGGTATTTCTAACACCTTGTTTTGCTGCAAAACCATGTAACGAGTCTTATTTATTTGCTGTTCAAACAAAGATTAAATGGGTTTAAAATACATGAAGAAGTAAACCAGAGCTGTCCTCCTTTCTTATTTGCACCCTCATTTTTATTTACCAGGAACACAGAACTACAGTGGCTTAAGTGTGTTCAGTGTCTTTCCAACAGAAGGAGAAATTCAGATTTTACTTTTACTTTCAGTCCTGATCATGAAAGCCTGTACTATTCTGACCGTCTCAAGGTTGTGCTCTTTGGCAAGGTGAGACAATCAAGACACCTGAATTATGAAATCAAAGTCTAAATATGATCTATAGTGATTTTTATCAGCATGGGTCTTAGTAGGAGTTTCAAATAATTATATTTTGCGGACCAGAAATGTTATCTTTATTAGATTAACTGATACAGGTAGGAGATGGCAGGTTTGGGGCTACTGTCTTCTGCCCAGCTGTCCGCACTGTGTAAAGGAGAGGTGGTGGGAGCTAGATTGCTGCCACACTGCCGAGCGCAGCTCCAAGCGGGTTCTCTGCAAGTAGCATTTACTGGCAGCGGAGAGTGGAGTGCGCCTGCCCAGCGCAAACTGACAGGTGCACTGAGTACCAGGAAGATGCTTCTGCAGTCACTCAGCGTGAGGACGGAGGTTTCCATCTGCAGAGCAGCAGTTGAGCTGAGATGGAGCCCAGGTCGGGATATACCGGCTGGCAGCGTGGCAGGGGGGCTGTATGCCGTGTTCCAAAAGAGACTGACCAAACGTTAATGAAGAGTGCCAACTAATGACCATCAGCAGGCACTGCAAACACAGAGCAGAAACGGAGTGAGCGAGAAAGTACTCTTTCTATCCTTGCAAGTTTTGTATCTCCAGATTTTTTTGGCATTGCAGCTATCAGAATAAGCTGAAGATGACTGGAGACTGGTCCTAGATCACAAACTTTATCCCAGTTTGGCAGCAGATAAGTTTTGCCTGTTTAAGTGGCTTCCATGTAAATGGCTTGTCCAGTCCCCTCCTGGGGCACATTGCCCAAGAATGAAAGTTTGTTTAAAACAGAAGTGCCCGAGTGGACAAGACAAGGGGAAGATGCAGGATTCTTGCATTAGAGTACAGGGCCTCTTGGCATTTATATAGGCAGATGATGTAATAATTTCTGTGTAACTGATGCTGTCGTGTCAGTATTCCTGTTGCCTCGGTACTTAAACCATAACCTGCATTTGAAGTATTCTTGTCTTACATAGAAAATAGCCCACGTGATCCACCTAAAGGGTGCAGCAAGAGATCATCCAATGTTCGTGGAAGGGGGAATTCCGCTAGATGTGCCCGTTGAGTCCTTGGCTGTAACTGTACCCGTGTCGGCACAGGCAGCCCTAAAAGGAGGTACTGTGCTACCACTCTATTACAAAACAGTGAGTGATAAGACATGGGCATGTTCCTCATCCTTTAAGTAAATTAAAGATAACTTTTCCAGTATCAGAACAAATAAGCATTATGGTATAGCCTATATTTGTAACACAAAAAAGAAAAAAAGGCAGGAAACTATCTCTTAAGGAATGATTTTTCTCTTCATTTTAATGCAGTTATATCTTAATGATGATGATCTATCTTTGCAACTTACCTTGCAAAAAAATTATTCTAATTTAATACTACTACAAAGTGTTGACATATTTGCTTTCTGCCACTTCTCTGACTTGCACTAAATGTTTATAAAATTATTTCATATATAACAACATGTCCTGGACTCTCCCTATTGTACTGTTATGAAACAGGCACACTTTCAGGGGTTTGAGTTTATTTTTCCTTAATTTCTTTGGACAGGATCTGTGTTCAGAGACAGTATATAAGCAACTCCTAGTGCCTGAGGTATAAATAAATCCAAGCACACCCTATACATGAGTAGGAATATAGTACATAAAATGTATGTGCCATGGGGCTAGAAAATGAGCACAGAACTTGATAAACAATTAACAACCACAGTTTGCAACTACAAATTATGCAAAAACCTCCTTTTGCTTAATTCTCCACAAACTCTGTAAGAAGGCTCTCCTTATCTATGCCAACTCATGAATTTGCCACAACATCATTTTGGTTTGAACCATCCTGCTGGAATTTATGCTTGTTCCAAACCAATCATCACTCAGTTTTGACTGTCTCAAAGTTTACTTGATTCATATTTGTTTAGAGCTACAAGAACCAGTGAAGTCCATCCTCCTCATTCTGGAGTACATCGAGGGAGAGAGTTCTCCAGTGCCAGCAGTGACAGAACTGAAAGTTGGATCTATACAGACAGCTCAGTTTGCATCCAAGAAGGTAAAGAAAATAAAAAGTGGAGGTTTATGTCAGACGTGGTAAGGAATACTGACAGTGTACGAATGGCAACTCGTTCTTTCTGTCAAAAATTCACTCTCTAAATTAAAAAAATAGAGCTTTCAGGGTTTCTGATAACCTTGACATTATAAAGGTATCAGTGTTTGAAAAGAAAAGATTATTTTTCAGGGTCTGATAAGAGGAATTAGCATTGTCATATTAAGTCAGCAACAAAATTAATTTAGCAGTTTGCTTCCCTAATTCTGAAATACAGAAGTTTGAGCGCAGAACTGAACTACAGGTCTGATCCTGTTACTTTAGTATAGTATTTTGTGACAACTTGGCAGAATGAACAAGATGGACACAGTTTTGAAGGGCAGAAGCAATTTGGCAAGCAATATGCCCACATACAGCATCTGGGCAGTGCAGCCTTTAATAAACAGTCTTCATGTTTGAAGAGGCAGAACTGGCTGTAATGAGGCTGTGTTGTGTGTGTCTCTCGTAGAACGTGGAGTTCAGTTTTGAGAGCCTGGCGCTGCTGCAGCAGAAGGGATTCACTATTGAGTCTGTGAAGGGAACGATTGAGTGTGGTCAAACAAAATCCATCAATGTTTCTTGGGTGCCACCTGCTGACTTTCATGTAAGTTACAGTAAAGCATGTTGCTGCTTGAACTGGAAGTGTGGGGCGACTGTTCTCACCGACTGGTAGGAGCAATATAGAAGCTGATCTCGAAGATGTCAGCAGTGCAGGCTGCTTTGACAGGCTGGGGTGACGGAACACGTGTAGTTCCCAAAGGGGCTTAGGCTGCTGTAAACACTGATACAAGAATAAAAGCTGGGAACAATATGTATGATTTGGAGCTTGCTACCTCACCATGCACTTTGCTTCATCTGTGTGATGAAAAGTACAAGCATTAGTCACTTGCGTCTTACAGAGCTTAGAATAACTTCTTCCAGGTCTCTACCTTACACAGCACCAAAATGCCAGAATGCTGCTGCTGTTCTCTAAAAGAGACAGCTTTGATCACACAGAAGTGAGCTTTTTAATGCCCCCACGCAAGAAAACCTGCAGTCTTGCCGGCACAGAACTAATTTTACATGGATCATTCAGCTACAGTGTTGACATTGCTTTTGCTGTGGGCTGCCTTTCCATTGGTATAGTCCCGGAAGGCAGTGGGGCCTTTTTGATTTTCCACTTTATGAACTGTTTCCCTGGCTACTTCTGCCTTTTTGTAGTACAGAGTCTAGGTATGAGGTCCAAACATCTCTACAGGGCTGTGATTGCCCTTCCTGATTCATCGTCTTGGCCATTCATGGAGACTGAAAAAATTTGCTCCCCTGCTTTTTGTCGGGAGCTGTGTGTGGGATGGGAGAATGAGTAGCTTGTTCCAAAATTAAAAGATTGCCATGATCATGTGCAGAAAGAAGGCAGTAGAGTTCCTGGCATGATGTATCAGGTTGACATCCTGCCTCGTGGTAGCCACTGGTTGTTACACAAGATTTAACACTCACTGATGGCTAACAGGATCCATTTCTTTCCCAACCCTCACTGCAACATACTCTGTGCCCAGTTGTCATGGTTGTGATGTGGTGACAGTATCTGTAGCACTCTGGAGATAGGATGCTTAGTCACCTCTACTTTCCTTACTGCAGTAAGAGCCAATGCAGTGGGAAGAGAGGAAAACTATAGCTATAACTGGTGCATCTTACAACTGAGATATAAAATACATAGTTTAGCATTTGATCAACTAATCTGTTCTATGTAAAAAAAAAAAATACAAAGAGGTTGGTTTTATGTGTGGATTTTTTGTAGGCCAATGACCCTCTGCTTGTGACAGCCCTCCTGACCTTAAAAGGTGACGTTAAGGAATCTTACCGAATCCTCCTCATGGCAAAAGTTGTGTCTGCATATGCGTCCACTAAGTGAGTGAATCAAGCTAAATGGAAAGAAGATGGAGGCCTATATTACTAGGAAATCATTGAATCTTGGTGGAAACATGGAAAGATTTTGAGATGGTTGCAAATACGTGAGGGGAGGAGGGAAGCAGGAAGGAAGGTGACATGTAGTATTTCTGCTTTTTTCCCCACAAAATGTTATGGAAACTCTGGTTCCACTTGTTTCATTTTCAAGCTGACTCTTGTGACAATAATCTTGTGGCAGAAGAAAAAAGTTAATGAGGGGCCCAAGTAGACACATCTGCTGTTGATCACAGTGTCTTCCAAAGGTGGGCATTCCTTCAGGAGGAGGGGTTTTTTTACATCTACATGGGTGAGTTTCAAACAATGTATCTTTTTCCAAATTCAGATGCATTTTAACAGATTTGGAAAATATTTGACTTTTTTCCTTTTAAGACCAGAATAAAGCTTCTTATTCAAGTCTCCTCCAAATCATTTGTGCAGTCACTTTTACAATACACTGTGAAATCTTCTTGATGACACGTGGTCAAGGAGGAAATAGTGACCATACTGTTCACTGAATCACTGGATATGGTTAGACACTTGTCCTAGATCATGGCTGTCCAGGAACTTTGTATTTCTAGATTTGCTTTCCTCTGAATTCTGACAGAGTAGATTTCTGCCTGTTACTGGGGAAGCTGGAGTGCTCTGCAGGTACAACTTCTGTCAGGAAGCAGTTCAGGGAAGAGAGAAGTACAGAGGCACTACACTATGGAGAATGAAGGGACTGGGAAGTTAGCAGACACCTAGAAACATAATCTTTTGAATCTTATATCTCACCCTTTCTTGAATCACAGTAAGTCTGTGGCAAAATTCCCTCACCACCACTCCAAAGGCGCATTGCCATTTGGCCTTGGGTAGCTGTTAAAATTGCTTATTTAGACTATGCAGTAAGAAAATAGGAACAGACTACTTGTAAATATCCCTAAGGTAAAATGTGCCAAGCTAGTTGAACTGCAGGAAAAAGCAGTACAGCAATTGTCACAATAAATATTTTAACTAGTTTCTCCCTTTTATAGAGGCAGCTTGTGTAACTGATGAAGAGGGGTTTCTTGTTTTTCCAGAGACAGTGTGTTTGATCCATTCAGATCTGTTCTCATTTAATAATGGGTCAAGTGGCTGCGAAGTTACTTAACTCTTCAGCCTAAAGCACTACAGATGCCAAGCGATAAACAGTCACTATGGCAGGAGGCGGGAGGGGGGTGGCAGTGCTAGCCGGAGACAGCTCTGCCTTCCCGAGAGAGGCTGAGGATTTCTGTGGGCACAGCTGGGGTGGCGGGGTTGAGGTTGAGGACAATGAAGTTTGTGTGCTGATTCTCTTACAGTCCTTGCAGCCCTAGAAGGGAGATTAAATACTGCCACAGAAAAGGAAACTGTTGCAAATAGTGCTGCACAGCTGACAGTTCCCTAAGGACAGGGGAGTTTTCAGAAAACAAGGGAGGGCACAGCATGTTGGAGTGGAAGGTTTACTTCAGGCAGTTAATTTGAGGGCCTGCGTTGTGTGAGGATCCTTTGGATTTCACTCGTGGAAACTGAAAAGCAGTGGTGGTGCGGTTTAGCCCCAGCTGGCAACTAAGCACCATGCAGCCGCTTGCTCACTCCCCCTGCCCCAGTGGGATGGGGAGAGAATGGTTAAAAACAATTTAATAGGACAGCAAAGGCAGAGAAAATCACAATAATATTACTGATAAAGGAATGTACAAAACCAAGTGATGCACAGTGCAACAATTGCTCACCACCCGGTGACAGACAGCCCGTCCCTGAGCCACGATTCCCCGCCCTGGGCCAGCTCCAGTTTCTATACGGAGCGTGATGTCACAGGGTACGGAATATCCCTCTGGCCAGGCTGGGTCAGGTGGCCCAGCTGTGCCCCCCCAGCTCCTTGTGCCCCTCCCCCTGGCAGGGCATGGGAGGCTGAGAACTCCTTGGCTTAGTATGAGCACTTCTTAGCAACAACCACACCACCAGTGCGTTATCAACATTGTTCTCCTCCTAAACCCGAAACGCAGCACTGAACCAGCTACTAGGAAGAAAATTAACTCTATCCCAGCCAAAACCAGGACAAATGGCTGAAACTAAATCAGTATCCAGACTCTCATAGACATATAATGTGCTGAAAATAAGTGTAAAATTATCTATCAGCAAACACCACCCCTGTCTTAGGAATCTTCTACTTCATAGAGATCAGGTACTGTGAAAAAGTAGCCAAAGGATTAAAAAACCAAAACAAACGAACAAAAACTTTAAAGAATACATTTAAAGAACGTGACAATGTTGAAAAAATGTGGAGGTTGCTTGCGAAAATAAGAAACAGGCTTAGTAAGCAGAAAGAAGGTGTATGTGCGAGGACTAGCTGGTCCAACCAATACTATTTGCTTGGACAATGAATCTGAGAGACTCGTAACAACTCTGGAGAGCTCGGGATGTGCCCATTTAGTTGTAGAGGTTGGAGGGTCAAGCACACAGCATTAGCACATTCGGAATGTTAATCTGGTTATAAAGAGCAGCTGCCATTGACCAGCCTAAGTCATTGTCTGTACTGAATAGCTTAAAAGGGAAGCAAAGAGTGTACCCCGTTTTCAGCTGCGTTCTTTGGGCTTGATCTTGAAAACTCCTATGAATAATTTCACAGACCAGAAGTGAGCGTAAGGTTCTGGGTTTCACTGGTCAGAGTTTCCATGCTTAAAGCTAAATGTGTATTCATTCTCTCCAGGGAGAGTGTTGAACCGTGATAATAAGAATAGGTTGCTATTTCTGGAGTACTGAAAATAAAGAAAACTATGCTTGCAATACACCAGCTGACAGTCTGTAAAGCACTTAATGGAAATCTGAATGTTTTTTGTTCTCTTTCATGAGAGAAAAGCCTGTTATTTTATCTTGGGCCTCAAAAGAAATCATACTTGACTTCTTGAGGGCATAGTGGCTGATCCTTGCAGGACTGGGTTTTCAGTTCTTATTGGTTTTGTTCTTTTGGCATTCAGAGGTCATAGCTGAGAGAGCTGTTGCATTCTACTTGCATGGCATAATGCCAAGCTCACAACTACCAGAAGCAGCTCAACACAGCAGCCCTAGCCTTTACGCAGGCTGATCTCTTGAAGAAGCAAAAAATGCTGTTCAATACTGCACTCCCAAAGCAGGTTATCAACAATTATAGCACATTTGGTATTAAAATTGCCGTGAGATTCTGAACATGTAATCGGATGTTTGTTTCCATATTATAGGACTCAAATAGGGATGGAGCCCTTATCATGAGAATACAGGAAGTGTAACCTCAAAAATACATCGAAGTTTCCCAGAAGCTTACATTCTCTGCTCCTCTAACTGCACTTCTGAACATTATGCTTTCAGACAGAGTTTGCAACTGTGGTTACTCTTGGATCACTGGACACCAACTCTTGTGCTTTCAGATTTGGATCTAAATGCAAACATACTTCTTGGCTCTGATGCAGCTCTAGTTCAGTAAGAAAGCAATTCACATCTGTGTATGATCTTTATAATCCTTAAAAGCTTTATCTAGCCCATTTCTAAAACAAAAGGAAGTAAAAGAGTAAGTACTAGTGTCACACAAATCTTATTAATACATGTTCTGCTTATTCAGTGACTTCAAAGATTGCTTCATGCTTACAAATGCAGCTTTTCCTAAATGAGCAATGGTCCCATGACGCTGAGCAGTCCTGTAGGAAAATGCTTTAGTCAGCGTGCCATGTGCCATTACTGAGCCTTGAAACGCTGGGTGTGAGCCTTATGGAGCAAAAGTAGTGAGTGTCATCTGGGGAATGGTCTATGGAACACGGTACTTCCAAGCTACTCTGTCTGTTGGTGCTCCCAATGGCATGATTGCCCCCGGGGTATTGGAGCTTATCCATGCTTCTTACAGAATACACCTCTGGCAACTCACGTCCAAGGATATTCTCCTTCCGTTGCATTAAAGTCTCAAGAAAAAAAAATGTAAAAAATCCTTGTATTTTGTCCCATTCTCACTACTGGAGGAGCTTTTATATATGCACCCACATATACACCTCAGGATATCTTGGACCTCAACAGGTATGTCAAAAGGCCATTAGTTGACCGTCCCCTTTCTTCTCCAGTTGAAATCTTTATAGTCCATTAATTACCCCCCCTGCTTTTCAGCTCTACATGTCTTTTGTTGCTTATCCAGTCCTGTATCATGATCACCCTGATTCTGATCATCTCTTATATTGACTTTTTTTTTTCCTCCATGTGAGTGACCTCTGCCATATTAGTGCCTCAAAGGTGTCCAGCCTTTAAGTCACGCTCCACTCAGAAGCAGAAATAATCCTTGCTCATTCATACGGTGGATACGATTGACCTTAGGCACATGTTTTGTTCTTCCCTGGTGGCAGTAAAGCTGATGTATGTAACTCATAGCAAGTCCTGACTGCTAAAGGGGTTTCGGGAGCTTTTTAACACTGTGGGCCAGATACAATCCTCTCAAAATAGCCAGACTTCACCCCGAAGAGAACTGCAGGAAAGCTGTCGCTTGCAGATGGGCCAAATCGCTACGACGATCGGTATAATCACAGCAATGAAACGTTTCTCATTTTCGCGGGACGTCCGGCGGAGGAGCCCAGCCCGGCCCGGCCC
>JMFS01087521.1:0-21582 GCA_000699545.1 Podiceps cristatus
GCTTGAAAAGTGATGCTTCTGCAGGGGTAAATAAATGTTCAAGTATAATCAGAGTACGCGCATGTGTTGATGAAAAAGAAGATATCACGGAACTCAAAACAAACTAGCAGAACAATAAAACCAACAATAAAACCAAGAAAAAAACTTAATTCTGCCTCCCTCCCCCCCCAAGGTTAACAAAACCTCTTTAAATCAAGAGAGACCGCACTGGTAGACGACTATGGGAGGCTTTACATTGATGTTTTCTTTCTTTGTAAAGGCTTTAAATGCTTTTCTCATGTTTTTACAAAAGCTTTTACATTTTCCAGGGGTTCTCTTTCTGTCTGAATGGCACTGCCAGCAAAGGAAAGGAAATTCTTCATGTCCTTTTGTTGAAGCTACAGCAAGAGCTTCATGAGAAAATTCCGCATGCATGGAGCCCTGCATGGGCTCCTATAGATGGGAGGGAGTGAAAATCAACCCCAGCCAGGAAACAAACAGATGTTTCATTCATGGCAATATCAAAAAATCAATATTAATCAATAATGAGATCCATTTGTTACCCCCCCAGAGCTGATGGCCTGACTGCATTTTCCAAGGCTTGGTTGGGCTGAAATCCAAGGGGATTCTCCCACTCGTGCAAATGGGCATGAAAGCTCATCCCAAAACAGCAGCCACACAAGCCAAGCTCCCTACCAGCCTGAGCTGAGGATTGGCAGCCAGCCTTGACCTAGACATCCGTAACTAGTTAAGGACCTGTTTATAACCCTTAGTATCACATCTGATTTAGAGAAAGCTACGTCACCAGCCACCAGTACTCCTTGTTTTAATGCCAGTCCCCACCATGCTTTTTTAACGATTATCAAACCATTATGGGCCATGCCCTGCAGAAGACATTCCCCAGAAGTCGCGTGGACCCATCCGACACTCCTCTTACATCTGAGATGCAGTTGGTGAAAACAGAGAGAGAAGACAAGTGGGGAAAAAAAGTCAGTAGTTGGGAAATGGAAAGGAAGGGAAGGATTAAATGAAAAGCTCTGCCAGGATGTAGCCAAGGGGAGCTAATTCACCACGGGCAGATAGATCAACTCGAGGGAGGACTGAGTTTAAAGGGTCGGAGTCTAACAGACAGCTGGTACTCAGCTGGTGATGCTGCTGGTGTGTGCTGCTCCAGCATAGCCTATAAACGACACCAGGATGCATTCTGGAAGGTTTTTTTCTTTTTTATTTCTTTTTTTTTTTTTTTTTTTTTTTTTTTTTTTAAAGTGACTTGTACAGGAAATTTTTCCTCATCACATGTAAAAGCTGTTCCAATTCCCCAAAGTAAGAGACTTGGCAAGTCAATTACAAGGAAAGTAGAAGTGCTGAAGCATATGAACAAATTTTAACAACATGCAAGCGTAACTTTTATTGCCAACAGTAGAAGCGCATTGGAATTTGAGGGGGGGAAGAAACCCTGATGAAGTGGCAAAATACAGTTGTTTTTCTTTATCTACAGAGAACGTTGCGGTTTCATTTGCAGATGAATCACTTTGTTGTGATTTATTCAGTTTGTAAATGGATCTGATTTATTTTCCCAGGGGATTTGAGATATTTTTTTAGTAAAGCAAGATATCAAGCTGGCTAACAACGAGAGGCAATGTAATTGCACCAAAATGTTTGAAGAAGATCAAGTTAGGATGTCACCTGCCAGAATATTTTGGCAACAAAACAAAACAAAATCCAAGAATATAAGAAGGTAAACAAATAAGCAAACAAACCCCAAACAAATTGCTATATATAAAAAAAAAAAAGAAGATAGAGAAAACTAGGATCTAGACAAACCAAACACAGACCCACCAGTTGCTAAAAGAGCCTTTAAAGGAATGTCTTCCTTTGGAGTACTCTGTTCCAGGGCACTATAATATCAGCCTTGCCAGAGCAATTAAATCGTTTAATAATCAAACCTGGATCTCATTTATATGGCATATGAACATAGTAAAAATAGAGCGTATGGAAAGTGTGCTGTACAGTAAGATGTGGTTTATTCCATATCACAAGTTTGCTGGTAATTAGATAGTTCATATCACAGGAAAAAATGTTAACACCTATCAAATATAATATATACAGCAGATTTGCCAGCTTCAATAGTTTTTCCTGCACTCACAGTCTTTATTTTTTTTTTTTTTTAACATTACGTCCCACTGAGAACATGGAAGTTGAAGATTCAGTCCAAATCTCAAGACTTGGAGGAAAGATGTTCCGATTAACTCAGGGACTCTTCTATCTGACTGCGGAATAAAGCTTTCCAAAAATAAAATGGTTATACTTAAACCTACGTACGGAATCTATCATTCTGGCAACAGTTTGAAACTAGAGGTGGGTCTGCTCCAGACATAAGCAACTTTTCTCAGGGGTTTCTACCTAAAGAGCTTTTTGCTTCCCTTCTGACACATGAGGCAAATGAACTGAGTGTGGATGGTTTTCAGCATCACTGTCGTAAGAAAGAAAACAAAGCTTTGTCATTTGTACTCTGGCTAGGAAGTACACTCTTCAAAACATCCGCCATGCCAGATGAAATCTATGCAACCAAATGCAACTCTACAAACCACCTCCCGTCATCAGAGACACTTTTGTCGTGAAGAAGCTTTTGTTCTCAGCGCGGAGGAATGGACCGATGCTTGACTTTTTGCCGTGGAAGAACGGATTTGGATAACGTGGCCATGTCTCCTGGTAGGAGAGGACTCAAAGTCTATTTTAGCAGCAAGTGGAACACCTCCCACTTAGAAAGTTAGCGTTCCTGCAGCAGGTTGGGAAGAGTTTACAATAGGCTTTGATGCCTTTGCTCAGCCACATTTCCTCTTCCAGGGTTTGTTGGGAAGAGGGGGAGGGAGAAAAGGGAATAGGTCCCAAACCCTTTACTATCTCTTCTGAGCTTGTTGTCTTTTGTAAGCCACAAAGAGCAGATTTTCTATTGTAAATCCTTAGTAATTAAACGAGTACTTCACTGGCTATATTCTTCAATGGTCTTGTTTCCTAGGTTTTGCCTTTGACAGTCATATTTTGCAAAGGCTGCTAAGATGACTAGGCACCTTTCCCTAGATGCCCGTGCACACTGCATGAAGGAGGAAAAGTTTCATTAATGGCACTTCATTAAAGAACTGTGCTGGAAAGCCCTAAATGTGACCGAACCAACCGAAATCCAGAGCAAGCTGTCTATTAGGAAAGCAACAAAGACAGTTTCGGAAACTGAACTCTGGCTCCACTGCAGCGGATTAGGAAGAGTGATGGGATTAGTGTTTAATGACTTGGGGCAAGAGACAAAGGGAATTTCGACAAAGAGGCTTAGATATGGAAGAATTAACACTCTCTATCCCAGCCATGCCTCTGATGACTTCCAGCATTCTTTCCTGGCTCTGCTGAAGTTTGAGGAGGGGGGGAACAAAACAAAAAAAGACTAGCGGGGCTTTAATACCTCCTTAGCCTTTTCTTATCACAGTTCTTTCTCTTTTTAAAGAAAGAAAAGATCTTTTAATTTTTCTTAATCAATGCAGTGAGCAAAGTTGCTAAGGGCTCGTGCTTCAGCACACTGCAGATGATCGCATTCCTAGCCACGCATTCAGGAGTGACGCTTGGTGATGCTACAGGGCTCGCTCTCTCTCTCTATATATATATATTTACACACACATATACACATATATTTTTATATATGCACACACACAAATATTTGTATCTATATTTATACAGATGAAACATATACTTTTAAAATGACTTAGCAGGGAGTGGAATTTGCTCGCAATTGCATAGACTTAAGAAATCCTCTTTGATTTGGGTTGTCTTACATAATACGGAGCAGGGTGAAACAGGCAGGAGGAGCACATAATTCATTTGCTCATACAGTTAATCACAGACTTTCTCAGAGTGACACAATTCAGGATAGAACGTGTATTAACGCTCGGTAGAGCATGTGAGCCTGACTTTGCATACAGAAGGTGTAACTCCATTGGAGTAACTCATCATTTACTTCAGCACAAGGGACAAAGAGAAGGAAGACTAAGCAGTAATTATTTAGCAGAGAAAACCTCTTGAAGCTAAAAGTAATTAATCAAATAATAATAAAAAAAGCCCAGTAAGGAAGCTGATCCCCTCAACTATGATAGGGGACATTAAGGTATTTGAGCTCTTAAGTAGCACTCCAGTCTCTGACCCTTTGGGCACTAATGTCAAGGAGACACTGTTTAAATAAATATACTGCAAGCACCAAAGGCCCGTGAGGAATGAGCTTAGGGGGACCTCTCCTGAGAAGTGCCGTGCACCTGCTCTGCTCCAGGAGCCTTCACAGCCTGCTGAGCCAAGGGAAGCACCAGCACGTCCCTGAATCGGGGCCCTTTATAGCTGCTGGTCTGCATTTCACAGAGGCAGAGACACTGTCCTACAACCGTGCAAAATTTTCCTGCGCTCTAAACAAAGTCAACGTGTAGTTATTTTTTTATTTTATGTTTTTAAACCAACCCAAAGCACTCGCAGAAAAGCGAGGTATTCATTTCACATGTTAGCCAATATGAAATGCTCCCAGAGCAGCTTTAGACTCCAAAGTATTATTTAACCAGTGTGGTTTAGTAGGACAATGGCAGCCCCCTGCCGTAATCCATTCAGGGGCAATACCATCAGTCAGTGTGAAATTAAATACATTACAGGGTAAGAGCTTAATGCGTTTTATAGGCAGTTGTTCATCCACATCAAACTTTAGCTTTTAAAATCCTAACATTTGATCCCACAACAGGAACCATGCCTCGAGAATGAGATTGGCACATTTGCACTGCCAGCAGGGCAGAAAAAGCAGAGCGCAGCCTTTAGTGGGAAATGCAATTGCCTGAGAGGGAAAAATGCTCCCATCAAGAGAGCTCTGCAGAGGCACAATCGCTTGTAATACATAAGCAGGGCTGGAAAGACGGTAAATACAAACCCAGGGCTGGCTGGCTGTGGGTTATTAGAACCAGTGTTTCCTACCACGGTGCATGTGGGTTTCACTTACATACCTATACATATAATAATAATAATAGGGTTTCTTTAATTCATCCATACAAACTCTGGTTCTGCAAACTGTTACACACGTAATCCTTATTTCCCACAGAGTCTGATGGGATGTCTTGCTTGAGCAGGTGGTATTCCCATACCGGAGTCTGCAGGCTCATGCCTTTACGCTAGTCGAGTGCTCTTCCGTGACCCAGCTGCCAGGTCTTGCACAGGGGTTGTGGCCGTCCGTGCTCCAAAACCCAAACACTCCGGCTTCCCTTCACCAGGGAAACTGAGAAAACAGCTCGTAACAGAGGCGTGCGGAAAGCACCAAGCAGAGGAGCCTGTGAAATTCTGCTCTTGGTTACACTTGCTTAATGCAGGAGTAAATTCCATTTGCTTCAGCCGAGTTACTCCGGATATAAATAGGTGTAAGTGAGATCAGAACCGAGTCCTTAGAGAGCCTTCTGCCTTCTGGGATGCTGCTGCTTAAAATGAAGCGCTGATAAGCCCCGGTGGTAAAAAAATTATTATTTTAAATATCTTCAGCGCTATCTGTTGCCCAAAATGGCTTTTAACTGTTGAAAGAACATCAAACATTTAAAAATGCATAATCTGCTCTCAGCACCGGCACGCAGTGCCAGGAATATTCGTCAGCCTTATGGTTTTGGATCATGTGTCACAGCGGATTATCTGACACTCCATGAACATTGACTGCTTCCTCCAGTTGCGGCTACAAAACTTGTTCTCAGGCGTGTCACTGGATGCTACAAGCACCATGAAGTGGACCCTGCCTTCACAGTAAGGGCATTGTATCTCCCCAGCCTACAAGCAAAACTACGCCTTATATCCTGATAACGCCTTCCCCTTTTGAACAGAAAGAGCCAAAAGCAACTTTGGTGAGTTTTCTTTCGTGATGAACATTTGGATAACTCTTTAAAACGTTCCAGGGCTTCAGATGCTATTTATCCAGTGGTGTGAGTTGAGAGCTGTAAGCCCCACACCTAAAGAAAGGCTTTATTGCCTGGGGTGAGTGGGTGGGAAACTCTTTAGGATCAAATGGGGTCAGTGAAGCTACAGGCGAGCGCTGCAGCTGACTCCGAATACAATGGGGAAAGGGCACAAAAAAAGGATGCAGGGAAATCAAAGGAAGAATTGAATTTATTTGCAGGCTTGTGTTGTCTAGCTAAATGGGGGCAAGAAAGGGTAGTCCAGGATCCTCCTTTACAAAACATTTCAGCTAGCCAGAGATATTTTAATTCACAAAAAAAGTCCTTTTTATTTTTACTCCCCTCCTGATGCCAAGATTAGTCCTTTAAAAGATACTCGTTTGGGCTCTACCTTCTTTCCTTTCAACTGTACTTTATGTGCTTTACTGGGACAAGTGGGAATCACGTTGAAGAGACAAGAGGAGGAACACTTCTCTGCCACATAGCCACCTGATTCTTCCACTCCTCCTCCTCTCTTTCCGTTCTTTCCTGCCCTTCATTCTGCCCACTTGTTAAGCCACCTATGGCTCAGCCTCTTCCCCACGCTGGAGCTCTGGAGGCACAGGAAACTCATATATCCCATATAATCTTCCAGAATACACCCTGCTTCTCTGACACCCACCTGCAGCTCCTGCACAGGCATGACATTCCCTGTCAGTGAGAATCACCTCTGGGGACTTCGGGCCGCACTGTAAAACCAAACAGATGCACAGGGTGCCCAGATTCATTAGAGTTTTAAATCTCCTTCCTTTCTTCCCATCCTTTTTCCTGCATTGGGAAATTGCAAGGTTATGTCTGCCCCTGAATGCCACCAGTTCCCCTTGCTTATGTTGTCTCCCAACTGCACGTTCTCAAAGACGATGCCATGCAACGCAACGGCATGCAGCCCTTCATCCAGCAGCTCATGAGAAGCTCTTAGAAAGATGGTTGTGGACCAAGGAGAGCATGGAGAGAGCTACTCTGAGAGAAGCCAAACCTAACCCTATCAACTACCCACACCGCGTGGCCAAGACCACACTTGCATCACCGTCAAGAAGAGCCAAAGGGGATGGCTACTCCTTGAATGGCTCACAGTCAAATAAATCCAGTTCTCTTGCGTCCTATGCTCAGCCGCAGACCAGGGTGACCCAGAGACACCAGTATGGGCACTGCCAGTCACCACATGCACTCGCCACAGCAGGTTTGGCTCTCGCAGCAGCTCCTGGGCAAACCCAGCCCCAGCTGAGACACCGGTTTCACAAGAACCCTTGGCCAACCCTTCATTACTGTGAAGCAGGGAGGAAGCCATGTCTCTGACCCCGCATGTCTATTTTTTTCAGGATGGAGGAATAAAGTCTTAAATTTTCTTCCCTTAAACTACATTTTGTCAACCACCAAGGAGCCCAGTTCTAGTAGCTGGACTCCCAATAGGCTGGATTAGCACTGGCCACTGGTCATTAGCAGTGCCAGAGAGAGGCTCAGAGGCACTAGCTGTCGAAACTCAAAATGCAGCTTGTTTGCATTTTTTTCAGTGAAATGTGTTAATTAAAAATAAATAAAAAAAAATCCGAAAGAACAACCAACATATACTAAGGAAAACATTTGACTTTTTTTTTTTTTTTCCCCCCAAGAAGTAAAAAAAAGCTCCCCCAAACTTATTTAATAACAAAAACTTCAAACATGGAACACATTTGTTGGAAAAAAACCCTTCACCAAAAATTAATTAGCAGTTTTATCTCTTGCTCTAACACACTTTTCTCTCTAATATCTGAAATAGCCTGATCAACCTGGCACAATTTCTGATTGCTGCAAGTGCCGACCAGAGCTGTGTTTTTCTCAAGCTGCAGGCTTGAGCACTGAGGAATTCCTGGGAGGACTGAGGTGGCCTCGGGCTCTCATGCCAATTCTCCTGCCTCCCACCCCCTCACCCCAAATTGCCATCCTGCTCTTAACCTTGCCCCCTCAGCATTTCTGGGTGGGTCCTGAAAACACACACATACTTCTTTGCCACTCCTTGTCTCAGCTGAAACCCATTCCCATCTACCATTACCTCACCCCGACACAAAGGTGCACCTCGGGGCTTTTTGGGAAAGCCTATATTTCTCACAAAACAGGTGTCTGTGTGTGCAGAAGGGTAAGTGGAAATGCACCACGGAGTGATCTGGGTTTTCCAAACCCAGCACCATTAGCTTACGTTCTTCATTTGTTCTCTGTGTTTTTACTAGTTGATATCCTCATGGCATCTTTGCAATGAATAGGACTATTTAGAGCGCTTCAGGAACTGCTTGCAAGTCGTCAGAAGGCAATTCCTCTGCCAGTCCCAAGCCACTTAGCCGGGTCCACGCCGAAACTGAATGCCATGGCCAGGCTGCACTCCCAGGCACGTAATGAGAGTGTTGAGTTCAATTTGGCTTTCACCAGCAGACCTGTGAGGCCACTGTGAAGCGGGAAGGGAGCTTGGAGACCCGTACCCTGGTTGTGCTTGCCCATTCCTGATGTTTTAGCATAAAACTTGAGATATTCAATAATTCCATTAGAATTTCAGGCTTGACTTCATCCCATCCCTCATCCACAATAAGTTTCAATCCCTTTTGGGTCTGGATGCAAGCCTCAAAACATAACCCAGAGAGTCAGAAATGGGAAGGCAAATAAGATAAACCCAACATTTTTATCACACAGGTGCTGGGAACTGTGGCTCCTGATTCTAGACCCTGAGTCATAATATACCTTACATACACTTTACCCTGGGACTGTGTCAGCAGCAATAGGTTTTTGCCTGGCTTGGTCTAGAGGAGACCAGACTCATGCGTGTTAAATAAAGAAAACACAAAATTATTCTGGCTTTCCACTGGCGAAACTGAGGTGATGCAGCCCTGAATTAAACCTGGCAAAAATCCCCAAAGCTCGCTAAGTTTCCTCTGTCATTTTCCTCCTCAGACATAGAGAACAGAGGAAGTGACATGACTCCATCTCTATGTGCTTCTCCTAAAAAAAAAAAAAAAAAAAAAAAAAAAAAAAAGGAAAAATATCCTTTATGGTTTGTCCATCCACAAGAAATAGTAGAAAGGCAACCTGCTTTCAAGATGTTTCTGGCCAATTTTTGGTATCTTGTTAAACCTGGATATCCCAGCTATGGGGCTCAACTCTTCGTTACTATCCAGTCAAAACTCAAACCTCTCTGAATTTTCACTTATTGCTAGATAACACAGTTTCTTCTGTTATTCACTTCTCTCTAGACAGTTACCCGATTTCACCAAACTGAAACAGGGTTCACAACCCGTCTCCACGACCATCCTGTTTGGATGTTTTCTTTACATGAGACTGCTTTCAACAAATGGATAATGCACAGCTAGCCAACACATTAGACTGCTAAAAGAAATAAATACCTTAAAAATACATAGTTGTTTGTTTTGTTTTTTGTCTATAAAACCCATACAAATACAGAATCCTCTAAAAAGAGAAGCTGAAACGATATAGTACCGTTGATCAGCTCTCCTGCTACCCCCGCAAACACGGCAGTTTAGATGGGTAAATACCTTCAGCTTTCCTGAAGTCCTTGCAGGAAGAATATTGCCTGCTGGGACAGCCAGCCAGCCCCAAGGCCAAAAAACAGATGCCAAAGCCTCCCAACATGCACCGTCTGTGCCCTTAGGAAGCTTTGCAACGTCAGAGGTTGGATTCAGCCGCGTTTAAACATCTTCTCTCCTCCCTCCCTCCTTCCATGTTTTCCCCAGTTATTTCAGCCGATGGATGCCCAAACACCCAGCAGCTGGCCAAAACGCCAGTGCAAGCCTCCCTCTTCCCAGAAAGCCTTATCTGCAGAGAGCAAAGCAGGTTCTTGCCGGCCACATTTGGCGATGCCTTCAGGCACCCTCTTAAGCAAGAAGTGACCAAATAGCAGTGCTCTCTTGGTTCAGGGCATTACTCTCTATTACTGTATTTGTCTCGCCCCACTATAAAAGATTTGCTGGCAAGAGCGAGCGCCTACGCTTGTGTGGAAGGCAGACTGATACGCCAAGCGGAAAGGTTGGGTTTTTTTTTTTGTCCTTTATGAATTGCTATCTTTGATCCATTTTTCATATGTTTCCCCGTGCAAGTGCACAAAGACAAATATTCATTGTAATATTTATGAACGCAGCCTGATAGTTACTATGGTTTCAAAGAAAACAGGAAAAACGGATACAAAACTGGATGCGCTTCACGTTAGGTGGCTATAGGTACGGCACATGTTAGAAATTCTGTTCAAACTGACTCACTTCTTTCAATGAGGTAAGTGTTGACATTAGACAATTTGGTGGGGAGCATTTATTTCTGCATTTATTAAAATGTCAGTAAAAAAAGAATAACACCTCCTAAAAGGCTTGCAGGTGCTTGTCTTCAAAAATCCAACATTTGAAGAGGATAAAAAGGCAAAAACTACAGTTAAAATGATCCACCAGGGGCTGGAAGAGAATAGATACATTCAGGGGTTTAATTAATGCGTATAATGCATAACTGACACTGCTCAAATCCAGGGGACTTCCCTAACTGCTAAATTTCAGCATGTTCAAATCACTCTGCAGAATCAAAGCGGGAAAGAAGGACTTGTGCAGATTTCAATGTGTTGCCTAAACAACACACTTAATTTATGCAAGGGCCGTGCTTTAGATATACTACACGCAGGTGAGCACTACCTCTGAAATGTAAAGTACTCAAGTGAAAAGGAAGAAAATGAAAAATATATCAGTAAAAATGCATTTGATATGTAAAAATATCTCTGAAGAGGTCAGGGCACTAAGCAGTGGAAGCAATGCCTAATGCCTACAGATAACACATCAGGCCTGTACAATAGCACAAAGATTTTTTTCATTCTCTCTCTCTGAAAACCTTTCAGGAGGCTTCTCGCATCCCCCTTTGCTCAGCTCTCCAAAGAAATTGGTAAGGCTGGAAATAAGACGTCGGCTTGTTCACATCAACAGGGAAATATAAACTGAGGTCAAGGAAACCACAACATCTGGAACGTGAGAAAAGGATTTACTGTTAAGGGCTTAATGAATTCTGAAAATAAAGTTCTCGACTTTACTAATTTGTTTGGGCTTCAAAGAGGAATGAAATGCAAAGCTGGAAGAAGGTTTTATGGCTCTCCCGAAGAAATAAAAAGCACATCTGAGCTAAAATTAGTAAAGCCTAATGACAGTAGGGAGAGCATCACTATTATTTAGCCAATGTTAGAAGAAAATGCTAAATTGTAACTGCTGGTGATATGAGTGCAAATCATTGTGGGAAAAGAGGAATGATGGACTCTCTGGCTTTGCGGCTCAGGGACAGACGGCATCCCTGAACCGACGGGGGTGTGCAGGTTCTGGCAGGCGATGAGGATGTGCCCAACGCCATCCACCCAGGACCGGGTGGGTGAAAGGATGCATCTGCCCCATCCTTTGAGATTGACTTAGAAACGCATACAACTACAGCACTTTGGTTCATACCGTGAGCTGCTTTTGCGGTGTGCAAAGTGGAGACCGTGCAGGTGAAAGGAAAGCTGGAAGATGGACATTTAATGCACTGCGGGCACTACAGCAGGCACCCGGTCCATGGGAACCAGTAGAAAGCCAGTCCAGGGGAAACCCTTCCACAGTGCAATGCACAGGGTGGGTGCAGGTCCTCAACACCAACTGTTTTGCTCTACACTCTGACTTTGCTGCCCTAAAGTAAACTGTAGCAAAGCTTGGCCATTTGGAAAACTGATTGCAAATATTTCTTAGGCTATTTCTGAGCAGCGTCTCATACCTGCAGGCATCGTCTCTTTCCTTCATTCCCCTCAAAGAACAGCATTTAGTCCCCCATTAGGCCGGGGAGAAGCTGGGTGAGGACACAGGTACAGACTGTTCCCAGGACTGCTTTACTGCAGCCATGTGCCTAACAAATAAGAAGTAAAAAAATCCATCTGAGATTTTACAGCTCCCTCCCGCAGGGCAGTGAATACACTGGTCTTGCTACTGTCAACAACCAGAGCAAACGTTTCTCTTGCAAAGATGCCACAGGCTCGATCCCAAGTCTCCTCACAATGCACATCAGATCCAATTCCACTTAAATCCAACGAGTGTTGACTGGAAAGGGACTGGAAAGAAGAGGAGAATTAGGGCCCTGGGATCAGGATCTAATTAGGATTGTCACCCGCTTCCTGCTTTCAGCAAGGGGCCATCTATTGCCTGATAATTGAAGCTGTAATAATTTTGATGGTCTAGGCCAGAAGGTTAGTGGAATGAGAGCACACGGAGCAGCAACCGGGCAATTTTCCCAATACAATACCTCGACAAGATTTTGGTAGCATTTATGACTCTCTTTTACCTTCAGTCATCAATACAGACACCTACAGCTGAGGTTCATTCACCACACAGAGCTGCAGGCTGCAAATCGTCTGTGTTGGATTTAAGAAGGGGAGTTGATACATAATGTAACACAGTTCTCATCCTGCTCCTACCTGTGAGATCCTGGTCTTTCTATAAGTAGTAAGTGCCTTTGGGCTCAGGCTATTTTTGCTGGGGAGCAAGGAGCGACGCAGTGGCCGCTCTCCACAGGGAGATGAGCCTTGGGGGATTTTCACCACCATCATGGCTCTGCAGACTGGAGTTAGCAACAGTGCGAGGACGACAGTGTTTGGAGCAGTTTTCTTCAGAAAACACACAGCTTATCCCCTGCATGTACTTATTCTCTGCAACACTGATGTCAGCTTGCACACTGCTGGCTCGGCCATTAAAAGGCTGTATATTTATATAGACACATCTTCCCCGATGTACATATGCATGCGTGCTCAGCTTATGAAGACGCTGTGGGACAGAGAGATCTGTGCTCCCTCTGAAAAATCACAGTGGGTACCAGCTTGATGAGACAGCACCAGAGGACACCGATTTCCCCACAACCTCAGTTTGCTTCTGTCCTTCAAGTGCGGCACACTAACAAAAACTCCAGCACAGCATTTTAGTCCCTTTCTACACAAGGGAAACAAACATTTCCCTGTAAGTCCCTTGTGTTTTGGGCTTCCTCACTGCATTGAAAATACAACATAACAAAACAAGTGCACTTAAAAAAAAAATTAATAAATTACAGCTTTGTGGTCTTTGCGGTGCAGGTTGGAGGCCTCGGTTCGGGGTGCGGGTGTCCACACTATCACTTCACCACCATAGATGGCAGTAAATGCCCTTCATCTCCCTGCTCCCGCCTGAGAGGTACAATCTCATCAGTACCCTTATTGTCTCTTTTCCAAATGACAAACCTAGTTACACAGCATCCTCCCTGCGAGGATCTCTAAGGACATTACCAATATTAACAACTTAAGGCTCTGGGTACCCCCAGGCAAGAGTGCTATTTCTACTTTTTCAAGGACAAAACACCTCAGTAATCTCATGTGCCCAGGACAGACACCAAGAACTTGAACCTCCAGGCACCCGAACTGGTCATGGCTATCATCCCTGTACGCAGGCCGGTGCAAAACAAGGACACTTGAGCTGACCGGCCACCAGACGGCTGACCTGTCCGTAGGCTGCCGTGGCGCACCTTGCCATCAGCAGAGCCACAGAACCATTGCATGTGAGCAGCCCGTTTCCGTAACTGACCATGCTGAGCAACAATTTCACTTTGAAGAGAAATAAGGGGGGGTGGGGCTCACTCGTTTCCTTCCTTGAGACTTCCCCCACGGAAGGGGCTCAGGGAAGAGCCGCCGGTGGCACTGCTGCGGCTGGGGGGGGGGGTGGTGGGTGGCTCGTGGGACAGGGACCGCAGGGGCGGCTGCGTGGCCGGGCAAGAACAAGGCAATCCCGACTATAAGAAGCAGCAGCAAAGGCAAAGTTCACTCAGAGCAATCCAGGGGCTTCCTATAATACTAGGCATATAGGCAGCCCCCCTCCCTTTCTACAATTGTTAATTGTAGAATAATGATTTCCCCGAGAAAGAACTTTAATTCTTCAAGTTAACTGTATACTCACATCTGTTTGCAGTAAATATTTCAAAGTGACTTCGGGGAGGAAGGAAAAAAACTACCACCCAACCTTACATGAGTTTAGTACAACTATTCTGAAGCATATGCTTATAAAAATATTATTTGGGGAAGATTAATTGAAGCGCTGATGAAAACGTAGTATTTGTTCGTGACGCCAAGAAGGTTACTCCGAGCACTGAAACTTAAAGCGATTCCCTTTTGTTCCCACGCTGACGGGGCGTTTGGCTGAACGGGAGCAGGGCCCCCACCCTCCCCTCTCCTCCCCGCTTAGAAAAAATGGCAAAAATTGACCATTAGCTGGGGATTAGCTCATACATTAAACAATGTTGTAAAATATTTTTATGGCGCTACTTCTAGCGGTTTTAAAGATTACTATTCAGGACATCTAAAGCTGAGGATAAAAGATATATATGCACTTTTTTTTTTTTTTTTTTTTTAAATGGGAGTGTTATCTTTAAACATCAAAGATTACAACTCACTGCAAAAAGGCAAAGCATCGACATTTATAGTGAAATCGTTCTTCTCACTAAACACAAAATATCATAAGCATAATCACCTCATAATAATTACCTAATCCTTATTATTTTGCTTTTAGACTATTTATTTAGGCTTGGGTTACTAAAAATTCCAATAATATGGGGCCTGCTGTCATGGCTCTTTATCCAAATGACTCGTAGTCTCTTGTAAACAGTTCTGTGATCTGATTTCCATTGGGACAGGAGTTGTAAAAGGCCAGGGATTTGCGATGGATTTACACGTATACTGTTTCAGTTAAGTTCCCAAGGTCGACTTAACAGCCCTTTTCCTCAGAGTCTTAAATACATTTGCCACCCAGCCTCTTTATACCACGTTCAAGGAAACGAGATACGTGATTGTAAAGGGTGCTTGAACTTCACTGGAAACCCCAATTTACATTCTTTCAACCAGCAGTGGGAGATTTTTTAATTATTATTAATATACTTTTTATTTTATTGCATTTTATTTTTAAACAAGCTTTGTGGAGTTGCTAGAAAACCAATTCTTGCTAATACTCACATGGGTGAGACACAGGTTTCTTTGAGTTTTGAAAAAGTCATTCAGGCTTTGGAAAACAACAGAGAATAACACTCACAACTCAATTGTATCACAGATACTAGCCTAGCCCTCTGAAGTCCAGGTTTTGTTCTCAGGAAAAATATACCAGATTACTGACGCAGGGTAACAGATCTTTTTAAAAAGTAAAACTCCTCCAGACTAAATACCAAACAAATATTAACACCCTTTGATGGCTCACTGCCTTCTCAGTAAAGTTCAAATAGTTTGACTTGTGATGATCGTGCAGAAATGTACTGATAATAAAGGTAAACGAAATTCGTGGTTAATTCTCAGATCTGAGTGACTGGTCTGATTTTCTCGTTCACTTGGCAAACAATTTCTTTTCTAAATGTTATTGCAGCCATAGATATAATTTCTCTAACACTGCAGAAAGAATCAGATTAAAATATGATACAGAAGCAGCACTTACCTTGGGCTGATTAATATGCTTAAGCTGTTACTGTGCCACCATGCTTAAAAGCATAAAGATATGCTTTTCTACACTAGTCTATATATATTGATACCTCCCGTGTGCCAGGAAAACCTCTTTGATTAGTCACACTAAACCATTGCTTAAGTGGTATGAATTTCTCAGACCTGCACTTTCCATAATCAAGTAATAAATTCTGGGACTAATCATAAGCTCTGCTGTCTCTCCTAGGTGATGTGCAAGGAGATTCATCAGGAGTTTCTTTAACTAGAGGAAAACTAAAATGCCTTAAGTAATTAAAAATGCATCCTACAACTCAAAGCAAAATTAATTTCAAAGGTCAAAACGTAGACCGAAAGCTATACAACACTTCGTGGTGAACACTTGACTCTGTGTTTTCGGAGGGATTTTTGTTTGAGCATGAACTTCTGCTCAGTCCTATTTGGACCAGCCTGCAAAAACACCTCCCCCCCCAAAAAAAAAAAAAGTTCAGCATGTAAAACCACTGTTGAAATAAAGACATTTAAGGTTTTGTTTTTCCTCTTTCACATGCCGACAGCGACTGCCCAAGGAGGCGCGTACATGGTGATCTTCTACAATCCAGAAGCTTTTTCTCTACCTGTGTGCCATCTCTCAGAGCTGCAACAACCAGCTTTGAGCAAGGCAGACATCTGAGCCAGGCTTCTGAACTTGAATATATGAAGTATATGACTATATGAAACCCTAAGACCTACAGAGTACTCTTCAGCACTCCGCTGCCCTAAATGACAACATTCTTTAAAACTGTGCGTGAAATTTAATCTAATTCTTTTGTACTTGTGTTACCATACACTTGGCTTAAACATTGCGGTTTTAAGCCAAAACGCAAAGTTAATCTATCATAATGCCCCTCCAGGTGAGATTTATTATAGATCACTTTTTAAAACCCGTGTGCTCTATGTGCATGTGCATACCATATTCATCTTATTATTATCCAGTTGAAAAATTCCCAGTGTGTGCAACGCCTCAGATATAATAGCAGGCATGCCAACAGAATATGACACTTATGCTAATCTGCACCCCGCTGTGGAAAAACATACACAAGGATTCCATTACCACATTCATTAGGCTGCAGTGCACTTCATCTTGAATAGGGATTATGAACTATAATAGAGTGAAAACAGTTGATTGAATCCACTTAGCCAAATCTCTATGACATTAGCCAAATATTTCGGCGTGAGGAAGACGAGGAGTTGAACCTTCTCCTGGCGGGATATGCTGGCTTCGCCCCGTCTCTCCCCAGCGTTTTGGTTTGGACAGGGAGAGTTTTCAGAAAGACAAGGTCATGATGACACTTTGCGCTGAGACAGTGCTTTAAATATTCAAAGTGCTGCCCAAGAATTAGTCAAGTGCAAAGTGACATAGATGCTGTTGGGACCAACAGGGACTTTCCACTTTCCAGACACATGCAGGTTTTTTTTTGGTTTTTTTTTGTTTTTTTTTTTTTTTACGGGGTCTTCAAACCACGTTAGCAAATTCTTCATGCACCTGTTATACGCTTTTATGGCACAGATGGAGAAGATTTCCAAGGTGACCATACATGCAGCAAAACCTCCCAGCGACGACATTAGGCCGCTGAAATGATAATCACATTCAGATGAGAAAAGATGTTGTCCAGTTCTCTGTTCAAGTTTCCCAAGTATGCTTTGAGTGTATATTCAATTTTTGGTTCTACACAATACAGTTGCTGCCTGACAGCCTGCCTTTCTTGGCAGAAAAATCAACTCTAACTATTCAAAATATTGTCAGAAATAATAAAGACTGGAATACAAGTTACCACTCAAGAAATGTTTTGGAATTTAGTTGTGCCCAGGAAAAAAAAAAAAAAAGGAAAAGAAAAAGAAGGAATGAAGACTTCCCCATGTACAAGACTCAAAAGATGATAATAAAAACCTTCTGCGCTTAGTATTTAGTAATTTCTAGGACTCTCTTGTTTATATACATCCTTTTAGTGTAGCAACTAAACAGGAAGTTCCTGTTAGCAGCAGCACAATGTAACTGAAAGGAGAATTGTTGAAGCTCATGATAGAAACTCTGCCGCACTCTTTCAGTTAAAAAGGAAAAGAAAAGGAAAAGAATACAAAGAACATTGAAACTGTCACCGAGCAATCAAATATATTTGAAGAACATGTATTTATGTTCTTTATTTTCCTTCCATGTGTCTGACCCGCCTTGCATGGTACCTGCTTGGCGGCATTTGCTGAGCTCAGTTATCCCCCTTGAGCTCCTGCTGCACCGTCAGCTCTTTTTCTACCCAAGTTTTGGTAAAACTGGAGGCAGCTCCAGCTGGGATAGACGAACAGCCGACAGCAGCCTGGAGAGAGAACATTCCCCTGCTGCCTGACAGCCTCACAGGGAGAAGCTGGCATGGGTCAGCAAAGATGATTTCTGAGCTCTTCCTTTCTAAAAACGCAGGGATGGGGCACTGGGGGATGAAGAGCACTTGCTGGTGCTTCTTCTCTGCACCTTCTCCCGACTGATGGTGGTGAAGCCACCAAGGAAGAATATAGATAAAATTGTGTGACCAACAGGTTGAGGGAGTTGATTCTGCCCTTCCGCTCCACTCTGGTGATACCCATCTGCAGTGCTGCGTCCAGCTGCGGGGCCTCCAACACAAGGAGGACATGGATCTGTTGGAGTGAGTGCAGAGGAGGGCCACGAAGATGATCAGAGAGCTGGAGCACCTCTCCTATGAAGACAGAGTTGGGCTTGTTCAGCCCGGAGAAGAGAAGGCTTCAGGAAGACCTTACAGCAGCCTTACAGTACCTAAAGAGGGCCTACAAGGAAGATGGAGAGGAACTTTTTACAAGGGCATGTAGGGATAGGACAAAGGGTAATGTCTTTAAGCTGACAGAGGGTAGATATAGATTAGGTATCTAGGAAGAAAATCTTCACCATGACGGTGGTGAGGCACTGGCACAGGTTGCCCAGAGAAGTTGTGGATTTCTCATCCCTGGAAGTGCTCAAGGTCAGGCTGGATGGGGCTTTGAGCAACCTGGTCTAATAGAAGGTGTCCCTGCCCATGGCAGGGGAGTTGGAACTAGATGCCCTTTAAGGTCCCTTCCAACCCAAACCATTCTATGACTCTGTGAGTATAAAAGCAAGAGATGGATGGAGTTGATGGGAAGGCTGGGCAAAAGTAGGATTCGATGGCAGTATTCACATGAAGAGAAAGGCGACAGAGGTGAGATGGGACTTGGCAGCAGGAAAGCTGGAAGGGACCAAACTGGTGGTAGTGTGGGAGAAAAGACTGAACTGATTTGGAATTTGGGAAGAAAGAATGAATTTATGGGCTAAAAAGCCACTTGTACAACAGCAAGACAGCGAGAGTAAAATCCAGCATCGCATTAATCAATGTGCGTGGGAGAGCAGGCAACTAATCATCACACAGGCGTTGGGTATGGGCTGCGGGGGTTCAGGAATAAAACCATGTATCACGGGCAGGGCTTACCACTTTTTTTTTTTTTTTTTTTTTTTTTTTACATATTTTATGTATGGAATTTCTGAGCCTGTAGAGTTAGCAATACTGTCAGTAGAAATGGCACCAGATTCCAGTTGGCTTCATAAATCCCCTGTTGGATTCTGGCATTAACTTCTGCAGGCAAAAACTGTTTCACTGCCATTAGTTATACAATTTTCAAACTCTTGCCTCAAAATAAAGAATTAGGTTTCTGCATATATGCAGGTACTTAACTCAGGAAGATGCTGAGTGTATCTGAAAGGGTGATTTCAGTGGAAGCAAAGGTAGGTCGTTATTTTATGGCGTCAGGTCTTTTGACTACTGATCTGGTCTTGGAGGAGGAAGTTTTATTGTGAACTTCAGAGGGAACAGCTCTGTGGACTATATAAAATAGCCAGAAGAAGAACATGCACTCTATAAACTCCTGAAGGAAACATGACTCCCAGGAACGACATGAGGAAAATAGAAATTTTACTAAATATATAGACTACTTGATTTACCAGGGAGAAGGAACACGCTCCAAGGATGATTTTTTTTTCTTTTTTTCTTTTTTTCTTTTTTTTTTTCTTTAGTTGAGGTCCAGCTTCTGTTTTTCAACTTTGAAAGGTAAGTGGAAGCATCAAACAGGTTGAACCAGGCACTGTTTTCTTGCTACAGGAACATGGCCCTTTGCACCGAGATTGTAATACAATCCATCCTCTCTGGGACTGCAAATGCTACAGTGCAAAACTGTGTTTGAAAACCTCTTTTATCATTCATCGTCTCCAGACTGAAATCATTTTTGACAACCTCTGCAGAAAACAAGCAGCTTTCTGGCTACTGGCGAGCCGATTAAAGGGAGGAAACACATGTTCACTGTCAGACAGAGCCCCTGGAGAAAGCATTGACAACCTTTTAACCTCCTTTCCCAGTGAAAGTGCCCAAATGTTTCTCTGGAACAAAACCCCAGCATTGTTTTAAGCATCTTTTCATTTAATGCACTATATTTTTCAAGATATGTTAAGAGTCAGAGGAATTTCATTTTAACGTGGAGGTTTCACAATCGGTTCAATTCCCATGCAAATGGTCATATAAACAATTATTAATGGGCGAATATCTTTTTATGAACTAACTTTTTTCTTTTTTTTCTTCTTTTTTATTTTCTTTTTTCTTTTCTTTCTTTTTTTTTCTCTTTTTCTTTTTTTTTTTTTTTTTCCCCCCACTGTCTGACCACAGTTTAAATACCAACACATTGAAAAGTTCACTAACCTCTACAGTGATTTCTCAAAACAAGCCAAAAAGCTGCAGGAGTGAAAATTTCTGAACAGTAGGAAGGCTGACTAGCAGACATTATTAGCACTTTGAGCATTCAAATCTGGCCATGGAAACTTTTGTGAGTTACAAGATGCTGGGGCAGGAAGCACCACACATTTCTGATGTATTTGTTATCAAGGGAACCAGTTTCCACTGTATTTAATCATCAGCAATAGGGGAAAATAAATTTTCTTTTGAGAAGTAAAACAAGATTGTTTTGTTTTGTTTTGTTTTCTTCTTTTTTCTTTTAAGAAAGTGCTTTCAGAGCAATTGGTCTGTCTTTCTTTGTAGTTATAAACGTCCACTCTGAGGTTGTTTAACATTTAACCTTGCTATTTTTACCTTAATATCAGCAGCTGGAATAGTTCTGTCTGTTTTGATAAAACGAGACTTTTTTCCATGTTGCATATTTGCTTTTACAGCTGAAAGGAACTGTTCCAGCTGAAGTAGGTAACTATAAAACGGCAGTGGTCTAAGCCGCCTGGGAGAGGAGTAGATTATTTGATTAAATGTTCCTGTAAGTAACTGCACAAGGCACTGTCCAATAACGCACAATATTTGCTAACGAAAGATAAAAGGCCGCGAGCTCTGCAGGTACGAAGTCCCATGGGGATTTGCTATTCCTTCTCCAAAGACCTTGTTCTAGCCGTCCCCAATAGCTCTGCTACCATTTAACTACCATTTAACTTTTTCACACGGATCACAACTTGGCTAATGATAGTCGTGGTGGGGAAAAAAATTTCAAAGCTGGAGCTTGGCTTCTCCAATGTCACTCCAAAAGTGACTTACTCCATTTTGTTTTTTTTTTAATTTCGTTTTTCTTTCTTCAAAAATAGCCTCGCTCCAATAACTGAGTTCAAAACGCAGCCGGCAATGCTTCAGGCGGCAGCTTCATCCGCTTTTTCGGGCACAGCAGCTGCTCATGCACTAGTCAGGTTTTTGCATTGCTCTTCATCACACATGCAGTGTTTTAAGTTGACTTTCTGGGACAAGCGGCACAAATGATGTCCCTCCTGATGTTACTTCTCCTGGATCCCCAGTTGGCTGAACTTACCGTAAGTAATCGGAGAAAGAGGATGCGAACCCAGCTCTGCAGCAGTGTTGTGCACAAGACTGGAAGTCGGTGAGGCTTGTGCTTCTGAGCCTTGGGAAATGCCTTTGAATGCCTTTGGAAAAAGGCCACCCATGGAGGTAAGGTACGCTTCAGCTGAGCACCTTGAATCAGGCGGGCAGTCAAACAATCGCCGCTTTCTTCTGACCCGCTCCTGTCCTACCCTGGAAAACATTCCTATCTAATGCATCTCCCACAGTTACAGGAAACAATCTCATCCTTATTTTAAGTAACTGTCCTGGTTTCAGCCAGGACGGA